>CM038793.1:166968611-167113277 GCA_021764765.1 Vicia sativa | reverse complement strand
TTCACATAAATGGTGATGCCTATACTATCTAACCTATAGGGATATCAAAGGCTCTTAAACCTTTGTTGTCTATCAACACTAAGTGCAAGAAGAACAATCCTCTTCAATGCACAACTTGCTTCCAACAATCATGGACAGCAAGAATACAACAAGTATGTATGATTTTTACAAGAGTTTTGAGTTTGTAAGATTGTAGAACAATATCACTTTGAGTGATTTATCAATATACTTGATCTTCCCTTCCAATAACAATAATTCACAATGACTTAGAGATATAGATTGCTCAAGATTTTATGGTTTATGTAAAGTGAAGTTATGCATAAAATCTTGTATGAAAGTATGGACACTTGGATGTGAATATTTGAAATTTGAATAAATTTTGATTGGAAGAGGTAAGAAATAAATTTTAAAATTTTAGTATTTATTTGTTCATAACCTTTAAAAATATCATAAGTCTCTTCATTTATATCATGAACAAGTTCCAAGATTAGAGACATATTTTTAGTGAAAGGGCATGAAATGGTGCATGCATGAATTACGATTTTTCAAAACGTGAAGGGTGCAATCGATTGCACCTTTGTGCAACCGGCTGTAACGGCTCCAACGTAATGAAATTTCAAAATACTGATAAGCAATCGATTGCACCATTGTGCAAATCGATTCCACTTAGTTAAAAGTGAAATTTTTCCAGCATGCAATCGATTGCACCATTGTGCAAATCGATTGCAACCTCAAACAGAAGCATTTTTAATAATTTCATTCGGTATGCAATCAATTGCACCTTTGTGTAAATCGATTGCACAGTAAGAAAAATGTAATTTTTGCTTTGAAACATAGTGAAATAAGATGTTTGTGTCATGCAATCATGTTAGGAACTTTGAGCATCTAAAACTTAAGTATTTGTGAGGCATTGTTATTATACCTTCTCAAAGTTTGTTAAATGCCTTGAGTCAAAGTCTTGATCATGATGATTTAACTTTAGAGTGTATTTTTCCTTGAGAAATATCTTTGCCTTCTTGCCATGTGGTTTGTCTTCATCAAAACATGATATCTTTATTGAGATTGAGAAGCTTGATTCTACAGAGAAGATACCAAAAGAGAAGTTGGTAAGAAAGATTCTTAGATCTCTTCCTAAGAGATATGACATGAAGGTTACATCGATTTAAGAGGCTCAGGAAATCAACAACATAAAAGTGGATGAACTAATTGGTTCTCTCCAAACTTTGAGTTGGGCATCAATGAGAGGTTAGACAAAAACCTAAGAGTATAGCCTTCAAGATCAATATCAAGAATTCGAGGAATTTGACCGACATCAAGAAGGACTCTAATACCATTGTCTTTCTTGGAAGAAAACTCAACAAGGTGTTGAAGAGAATGGCGATAACTCAAGACCAAATGTCAAGAACATCTCACATGACATCGTGAGGTCGAAATTATGGCGTAAAAACCATTTCAGATGACAAAATCAACCAAGATAAAGAATCAAAGTGTCAATGTTGTGAAGGATTTGGTCATATCATAGTTGAATGTCCTACATATCCCAAGAGAATAATAAGATGACTAGCACTAACATGGTCTGATGAAGACTCTGGAAGTGAAGTAGAAGAAGATACATCCAAGGAAGTTACAACCTTAACTAGGATTTGCAAATCAAATGGAGGAAATGATGAAATGCATAAAGAACTGGAGAATCAAAAGAAAATGGTAGCTCAAGTGAAGGCAGAAAAGAAGAAGGACTTAAATACCATCTCAAAGCTGGAACATGAAGTAAGTCGACTCAAGTTTGATCTAACAAATTTAACCAAATCTTTCAGAATGCTGAATAGCAGATCAGATGTATGGGACAATATACTTATGACTAGAAGAGATGTAAAAGATATGAGTGGTCTAGGATATAATGAAATAACCAAAAAGAGACATCACTTGAATATGAATAATTTTCAGTCTAGACCTCAAATGTTGAAACAAATGTCTCAACATTATGGAAGAAGAAATATTGAACACTCCAAAAGAAGACAATGACATTCGAGATGTTACCACTACAGGCGATTTGGTCATATAAAGTTATTCTGCTACAAGCTACATGGACATCCAAAGTCTGATTCTCAACTCAAGATCAATCAAATTACACACACTGAAAGAAGCAAGAAATTGTGGGTGCCCAAGGTTGCTATTAATAGTCTCATAGCTCATACATCTCTTAGAGCCTCTCGCTAAAGAAGACTGGTACTTTGACTGGATGTTCAAGACATATGATGGAGTTAAGAACCTATTAGTGGATATCGATCCCACTCTACTAGTTTTGTGACATTTGAGACCGAGCCAAAGGAGAAATCAAAGGTGTTGAAAACTAGATTTGGGATCCCAACGGAGAATGTATTACTAGTCAAAGGGTTAAAGCAAATCGATCAAGATCAACCAACTTTGTGATTAAGGCTTTAAGGTAAACTTCACTAAACTGAGTGCATGGTTACAAATGAGAAAGGTGAAGTAGTGATGAAAGGTGGGAGATCCAAAGACAACTACTACTTATGGATACTTGGAGACTTAAGGCTATCCTCAACTTGCTCTCTATCCAAAGAAGATGAAGTTAAAATATGGCATCAGAAGTTGGGATACTTACACTTAAAAGGAATAAAGAGAATCATCTCTATGGATGCAGTGAGAGGAAACCCTAAACCGCAATCAAGAAGGCGAGTTGTGGAGAATTCCAAGTTGGAAAGCAAACCAATATTTCACATCAGAAGGTCCAACATCTCACTACTACAAAAGTCCTAGAACTACTTCACATGGACCTAATGTGACCAATGCAAGTAGAAAGTCTTGGTGGAAAGAAATATGCATATATAGTGGTGGATTATTACTCCAGATACACCTGGGTGAATTTCATCAGGGATAAAATAGAATTATTTGATGTCTTCAAGGACCTCTTCCATAGAATTCAAAGAGAAAAGGACAGATATGTGATCAGAATCAAAAGTGATCATGGAAAGGAATTTGAAAACAGCAAATTCGTTGAGTTCTGTTCCTCTGAAGGAATCAGTCATGAATTCTAATCACCCATTACTCCTCAACAAAATGGGATTGTAGAGTGTAAAAATCGAGCATTTCAAGAATCTTCCAGATCAATGATTCATGCAAAGAAACTACCTTACCACTTTTGGGCTGAGGCCATGAACACCGCATGCTACATTCATAACATGGTAACTCTAAGAAAGGGTACATCAACTACCATTTATGAAATGTGGAAGGGTAGAAAACCTACTGTCAAATACTTTCACATCTTTGGAAGTAAATGCTACATACCGATGATTGAGAACAAAGGAGAAAACTAGACCCCAAGAGTGATGAAGGAATATTCATAGAATACTCCACTAACAATAAATCATATAGAGTCTTCAACAACAAAACAAAAGTCATGATGGAAACCTTAAATATTGTCATTGATGATAGAGGATGGAATGAAGAAGATGATGTCTTAGACAATGTCGAAACATCCCTAGAACACACTCCAGTTACAACAACAAACAATCACGAGGATCCTCCTCAAAATAATGAGGAACCTCTAGAAAATCAAGTCAAAGGACCCTCACCAAAATTCGAAAGACCATCCCAAGGAGCTCATCATAGGAGATCCAAGCAAAGGAGTAACCACAGATCAAAAGAAGTCATCACTAACTCATGTTTTGTCTCAAAAATTGAGCCTAAAATTGTCGTTGTTGATCAAAGTCTTTATTGAAGTATGATAGGTAGTCTACTATACCTCACACTAGCACGCCATACATTGCCTTCGTTGTTAGAGTCTATGCTAGATATGAAGTCGAACCCAAAGTGATTCATATCAATCAAGTAAAGAGAATACTAAAATATGTCAATGGAACATCCAATATGGCATGCTATACTCATGGATCAAGCGCGTCTAAGTGGATATTGTGATGCTAACTAGGCAGAAGTGCTAATGATGTAAAAGAACATTTGGAGGATGCTTTCTTGGGAAACAATCTAATCTCATGGTTTAGCAAGAAACAAAATTGTGTTTCCTCTCAACTCAATACATAGTCCGGAAGTAGTGCTCTCAACTAGTCTTGATGAAACAAATGCTAAAAGAATACAATGTCAAACAAGATGTCATGACATGATATTGTGACAACTTAAGTGCTATCAACATATCCAAAATCCTATTTAGTACAAGAACCAAACACATTGATATTCGCCACTTTATTAGAGACCTAGTTGAAGAAAACTGCTAATCGAACACCTAACTCAAAAGACAACTAGCAGATATCTTCACCAAGGCACTAGATACAAACTAGTTTGAGATCTTAAGAGGAAAGCTTGGCATCGTGATACATGAATATGCATAGCAATTAATGATTGCTTTCTTACCTTTGGCATATTATGGCTAAAAACAGGAGTAAATATCCCGGTGCTCCATGATGGGGTGACCAAGGCAATATTGAATATTCTTTTGTGTAATTCCATGTGAGAAGCTAATGTGATGAGAATGCTAAGTCAGAGTTTTTGTTGTGTTCATTGCTCTTTGTGTGCTTCTTATGCTGAGAAGAAGCTTATGTGATTTGTGTGCTTCTTATGCCTGAGAAGAAGCTTATGTGATTTGTGTGCTTCTTATGCTGAGAAGAAGCTAATGTGATGAGAATTCTAAGGAGGAGTTGTTGTTGTGTTTATTGCTCTTTGTGTGCTTCTTATGTTGAGAAGAAGTTGATATGATTTGTGTCCTTCTTATGCTGAGAAGAAGCTGATGTGAATTATGTGCCTCTTATGCTGAAAGGAGAAGTTGGAGTGTTAATTGTTGATTGTGTATCTATGAAGATACTATGTGTTTCCACAAGAGAACCTGATGTCCAGGGGGAGTAAAGTTTTTATTTCTCAATTGTGCATCTGTGTATTGTGTGTGTGGGGAGTAAAATGATGCATCTTTGAATGTTCTAACTGATGTTTGAACATTTGTGTTAATTTTCCATTTTTATCTCTATTTTGATTGTCATGCTGCTTTTACTATGCTTCTCTAATGTATGTGCTTGAATGCCTATGTTTATCATAGTGATGTTTTAAATTGTATGGCCTGCACCTCATATAATGTTTTAGCCAAAATTTGCCAAAGGGGGAGTTTGTTAGTTCTATTGATTGGCAGCAATTTTGGTAAAAAATTTTGATCAGAAATACCTTGAAGTTTACTGAAGTTGCAGATGTCAGAGCAGATGTCCTAACATGTGAAATTGATAGAAATGCAAATTTTTTAGGAAGTTAGTTAGTTTGTTATTTGCATGCTTCGACTAAGGAAGCTTGAGAAACACCTTCAGGAGTATACTTGGAGATTTAATGTCCTGCTTTCATGGAGAAAAGACAGAGGCGTCAAGACTTGTCAAGAAGCAACCTAGTAGTCATATTTATTTAAAGCCCGCAAACCCCTGCTTTTGCGCTCGACTGCTCCAGCTTTTAGAGTTCAATTTTTAATTGTTGGTTGTTCATTGTGTTGGTTGTTAATTATTTCTTGTGAGCCTCTCGAGTATTTCTACTTGAGAATGACAACTTCTGAGTTGTAAGTTTTCAACCACCATAAGCTTTGAAGCAAGTGTGATTATTTGTCCTGAAGAGTGTCTTCGCTTTAGTTGTTTTAGTGTCACAAGTTGTGATATCGAGGGAGTGAGCTGTAACACCCCAAATCTACCCATCGAATATTATTTAAATCAGAAAAGGAAAAGATAATCATACAAGGATGTTACAATTTCTTCGCAAAACAACATGCATTTATTCACAACTATACGATACATAACACTTAGATCAAGGATGAACTTATAACAATACTTTTCAATTAAATCAACTAATCAACTAACCACATAATCATAATTCTTCATTAGAAACAACAATACATCTTTTATTCAACCTCAAAACATTTCACAATATTATTAATATTATTTAACTTCACTTAGCATAATTATTCAACTAAACCAACTTCAATAATCAACATGATCAAGTATTCACATTATTCATAAACTTCAACAATTTAAGCAACTACAACAAATTAAGCAACGCTCATCCCCGAGTGTTACGTGACGTAGCAATGACACCAATTCGAACTAACGGCAACGAACGACATCATAAATACTACTTCGAACTTCCACGGCTATCCTTGAGTACCTGCCCATTTCCCATGGTAGGGGAAATATCAGCAGAAGGGGTTAGATATCAACAACTATAAACAAGTGTATGATAAACAATATATTAGATCGAATCATACAAATATCACCACTTTCAAACAACAACTAAGATGACAACCAATATAGCGCTTATAACAACAACTTCAAAACAATTAGGAACAATAACGATAATAATGGTATAGTAGCTATCAACAACAACAACAACAAAACATAATAATAACAACAACTTAATAACAACAACAACTTATAATAATAATAACTTATAACAACAACTTATAATAGTAACATCTTATAATAACAACATTTCACAACAATAACAACTTATAGCAATAACAACTTATAGCAACAACTTATAATAATAACATCTTATAGCCACAACACAACGATAACAACAAACAACAAATAATAACAACAACTTTAACACGCGACTAATATATACACAACTATGCAAATGCATGTGGATCCATCGGAGTAAAACTCCCAACTTAAAAATCATGCCAGTTATCGACGCATTTAATAAGGCATAAGCCTTCAACTTTCAACTTGTGCCAATCTAGCCTAACGGGTGAGCAAAGCTCCAACATAAAATTGTCAATCCAGCCAACTTAATAATGCAATGTATTCCATGAGACCTCAACTTAAAAAACAAATACACAACAATGCGACAACAATAACATCATACAACAACTTAAAATATGCATCAATAGCATCAACTTAGATCAACACGGTCATTCGACCTACAACTCAAACATGTCCTTAAATTGGGACGATTCAACTTAATCAACATTGGCCATAGGCCTACAACTTCATCAACATATCAACAAAAATTTATTAACAACAATGATTCAAGCAAACAACTACGAATTTTATCACGACCGCAATGTCACAATTATTAACCCACATCATCACAGTAAACCAACTATCACAATTACTACACAAATTAATCTGTTACGACTCTATACCTAGAACAATTAATTTACTACTACTACTATTTAATTATTAAGCAATACCTACTAAGTCAATTAATAATAAAACAACTCTAAAGGGCTAAATACCTTTATCTTTAATTCTAGTGCTCACCCAAAACAATTAAACTGTGACTCTTAATAATTTCAAACAACTCTGACACTTTATTGACAACTCTAACAACGATATTAACAACCCTATCGGAATTGAAATTTATTTAAATTAATTCGTTGATCTAATTATTTATCTCTAATTCAAAAACTCCTAAAATATTATTATTATTAATATTAAATTATTATTAGTATTATATAATTATTATTATGAATTATATATAAGAGAAATCAGAAACGTGGTTTCTAGTGGCAAATATCATTTCCGCTACAGTAACATACTAATCGTCATATGTATCATTAGTTATCTATCAAAACATGGAATGCTACAGTATGAACATGGTGAAAGTGACGCTACACCTTATCAATTTATAGCATCGTTACAGTACATAGAACTTATTATACAGGGGCATATAATTTATCATATTATTATACCTATCACAAAATGTGCAGCTACAGTATTAAATCAAATTGCATCCCAATTTCACACATAGTAGTGACGCCACAAGATTAATTATATATCTATCATGGCGAAGCACCATAATCAACACAACATAGAAAAACAACAATGAATTCATGGCAAATTCATACAACTCAAACCCCACATACGATTTATCATATACCCAATTATAGAGATTGAACCCCACCCTTACCTTAGATTTACGGTCTCTCCATAATTTTCCGGTCTACAATTCCTATTCCGGCGGCAGTTTCCTCCAAACCCTTGTTCCTCTTTTCTTTCTCCCACATACAACTTTTTCCCAAAAATATTCACTAAACCCTTATAATTCTCCTTTTATATATCTTATAATTAAATCCAACTTATAATAGTAATAATAATAATAATAATAATAATAATAATAATAATATTTCTATTGGATTAATTTTTACACTTCCGCATTCCTATATATCACACCACAACTATACCAACTTAAATAAAATAAGAGTGCTATAATAATAATATTTCTATTAACCCACACTTATTTCTAATAGTATTTCAAATAATATTCTATAATAAAATTAATTCATCATTAATTAATCCCAACTTCCGATAATTCACTTAATCACCCTAAATCAACTTATCAATTTATTAATGCTCCTTATAATTCTACTGATAGATCTAACTTCGACTAAATTCCAATAAATAATTCCTTATATAATTTAATTAAATAATTAATTAAATTTTATGCTATAACTCTCCCCACTTAGGATATTTTCGTCCTCGAAAATCTATCGATGAACCATCTTTAACATCACACTCGCATCCAATCCTTCGATTCAACAACTCAATCACAGTTTAAATCCAATAGTTATACTTCAATCTTTCAATTACCCTTGCAACATAATTCTTACTATCTTGCCAACCATTTTAGCAATATTTTGAGACAATCACCTTAAAACATAGTAACAACTAGTACTCGCTACTTTCTTGTACACCATGGTATCCTCACCTTAACAACATTCTCGTCGTAGCATCCACCACTTACTTACCATTAAGATAGAAAACAATTTATATCATCTAACATGATCTCGTCTACTATCAACAAGAGATTAAGGGTGATCAGTTCCTCAATTTGTCAATAGATAGTCGACAACCATAATTGAGATTAAATCGTCGCACTAGCATTAATAGTATTCTTTTTCCAACTTGCATCCATGATTCAAGGATCTCAACAACTCCAACAACTTTTAAAATAAATCCCGATAATTCTAAAGCACGGCCTATTTAAACAACAACTTACTAAATTTTATCTCATAGCAATCATTCTTTTCCAAAGCATTCTAACTTGTCAAACAACCAAAATCTTAAATTCTTATCAACTTCGAATTCGAGAAATAGCAAGGCTCCTACAATGTTTGCACTGTATCCGTCAGTAGCATACTAATCTGATACCTCTCAACCAACGCATCCGAGAAGCAAAGCTTCTCCCCCCACTTAGCTTCAACTTAATTCCTGAAATCACTCAACCAAAAAGCAACAAGTACCGACAGTGTTTCACACACTTGTCGCGTACGGTGGAAGTAAACAACATTAGACAACACTGGCCGGACAAACCGACCTGCTCTGTTACCACTATTGTAACACCCCAAATCTACCCATCGAATATTATTTAAATCAGAGTGCGGAAAAGATAATCATACAAGGGATGTTACAATTTCTTCAAAAACAACATGCATTTATTCACAACTATACGATACATAACACTTAGATCAAGGATGAACTTATAACAATACTTTTCACTTAAATCAACTAATCAACTAACCACATAATCATAATTCTTCATTAGAAACAACAATACATCTTTTATTCAACCTCAAAACATTTCACAATATTATTAATATTATTTAACTTCACTTAGCATAATTATTCAACTAAACCAACTTCAATAATCAACATGATCAAGTATTCACATTATTCATAAACTTCAACAATTTAAGCAACTACAACAAATTAAGCAACGTTCATCCCCCCGAGTGTTACGTATCAGAGCAATGACACCAATTCGAACTAACGACAACTAACGACTTCATAAATGCTACTTCGAACTTCCACGGCTATCCTTGAGTACCTGCCCATTTCCCATGGTAGGGGAAATATCAGCAGAAGGGGTGAGATATCAACAACTATAAACAATTGTATGATAAATAATAATTAGATCGAATCATACAAATATCACCACTTTCAAACAACAACTAAGATGATAACCAATATAATAATTATAACAACAACTCGTAAATAATTAGAAACAACAACTACAACAATGGTATAATAGCTACTTTGCAACAACAACAACAAAACATAATAATAACAACAACTTAATAACAACAACAACTTATAATAATAACAACTTATAACAACAACTTATAATAATAATATCTTATAATAACAACAATTCACAACAATAACAACTTATAGCAACAACTTATAATAATAACATCTTATAGCCATAACACAACGACAATCAACAAACAACAAATAATAACAAAAACTTTAACACGCGACTCAATATGCGACGCAACTATGCAAATGCATGTGGATCCATCACGGTAAAACTCTCAACTTAAAAATCATGCCAGGTTATCAAGGCATTTAACAAGGCATAAGCCTTCAACTTTCAACTTGTGCCAATCCAGCTCAACGGGGAGCATAGCTCCAACATAAAAATTGTCAATCCAGGCCAACTTAATAATGCAATGTATGCCATGAGACCTCAACTTAAACAACAAATACACAAAATTGCGAAAACAACAACATCATACAACAACATCTTAAAATATGTATCAATGGCATCAACTTAGATAAACACTGGTCATTCGACCTACAACTTAAACATGTCCATAAATTGGGACGATTCAACTTAATCAACATTGGCCATAGGCCTACAACTTCATCAACATATCAACAAAAATTTATTAACAACGATAATTCAAGCAAACAACTACGAATTTCATCACGACCTGCAACGTCGCAATTATTAACCCCATCATCACAAGCAACCAACTACCACAATTACTACACAAATTAACGGTTACGACTCTATACCTAGAACAATTAATTTACTACTACTACTATTTAATTATTAAGCATTACCTACTAAGTCAATTAATAATAAAACAACTCTAAAGGGCTAAATACCTTTATCTTTAATTCTAGTGCTCACCCAAAACAATTAAACTGTGACTCTTAATAATTTCAAACAACTCTGACACTTTATTGACAACTCTAACAACGATATTGACAACCCTATCGTAATTGAAATTTATTTAAATTAATTCGTTGATCTAGTTATTTATCTCTAATTCCAAAACTCCTAAAATATTATTATTATTAATATTAAATTATTAGTAGTATTGTATAATTATTATTATGAATTATATATAAGAGAAATTGAAAACGTGGTTTCTAGTGGAAAATATAATTTCCGCTACAAGAATATACTAATTGTCATATGTATCATTAGTTATCTATCAAAACATGGAATGCTACAAGATGAACATGGTGAAAGTGATGCTACACCTTATCAATTTATAGCATCGTTACAGTACATAGAACTTATTATACAGGGGCATATAATTTATCATATTATTATACCTATCACAAAATGTGCAAGGATGATTAAATCAAATTGCATCCCAATTTCATACATAGTAGTGACGCCACAAGACTAATTATATATCTATCATGGCGAAGCACCATAATCAACACAACATAGAAAAACAACAATCAATTCATGGCAAATTCATACAACTCAAACCCCACATACGATTTATCATATACCCGATTATAGAGATTGAACCCCACCCTTACCTTGGATTGACGGTCTCTCCATAATTTTCTGGTCGAATTCCAATTTGGCTTTCCGGTCTACAATTCCTATTCCAGCGGCAGTTTCCTCCAAACCCTTGTTCCTCTTTTCTTTCTCCCACATACAACTTTTTCCAAAAAATATTCACTAAACCCTTATAATTCTCCTTTTATATCTCTTATAATTAAATCCAACTTATAATAGTAATAATAATAATAATAATAATAATAATAATAATAATAATAATAATAATATTAATAATAATAATAATATTTCTATTGGATTAATTTTCACACCTTCGCATTACTATATATCACACCACAACTATACCAACTAAAATAAAATAAGAGTCCTATATTAATAATATTTCTATTAACCCATACTTATTTCTAATAGTATTTCCAATAATATTCTATAATAAAATTAATTCATCATTAATTAATCCCAACTTCCGATAATTCACTTAATCACCCTAAATCAACTTATCAATTTATTAATGCTCCTTATAATTCTACTGATAAATCCAACTTCGACTAAATTCCAATAAATAATTCCTTATATAATTTAATTAAATAAGTAATTAAATTCTGGGCGTTACAAGCGGAGGTTCTCATATCTAAGTGTGGTATCTTAGGTAGAAGGGTCATTGGGTAGTTTGATTAAGTGAGGAGGTATAAACAGGGAAGTTTTAGCTCAGAATTAATACTACTAATAGTGAACTTCATCCCTGGCTTGGAAGCCCCCAAACGTAGGTTGGTTAGAACCGAACTGGGTTAACAACTCTCTGTGTTTTTATTGCTTTCTGCATTGTTAAATTATGTTTTGGTTAGCTGTGTTCAAAGCAGATATTAGTGTCGTGACATTACCTTCGAAATCTCATATCTGATACTAGAATTTCATGATTTTCGTGTTTAAAATGGTGAAAAACTACTTATGTAGAGTAAGCAATCGATTGGAGTTTGAGTGCAACCGATTCCACTATAAAAAATTCGTGAAAAACTATTTTTGTTTAGTGTGAAATCGATTGAAATACTGGTGCAATAAATTGCACAGTGCTGAACTACATTTTTGTTAAACTTCTAAAATTCATAACCTTTGAACTGTAACTCCGTTTGAGTTCCCATTCAAAGCGTTAGAAATCTAGTGCAATATTATTTTCAATAAAAATTGTCTTGTTGGAAATAAGTGATATAATAATAACTTGATTATGTAAATGACTTGTCATTGTGTTGTTTGATTTGTGAAGTGGTGTTGGATGTGAATAACATTGTTTGGCTTTTATTTGTTTTGTGTTATTGTCAAGTGTTGAATTAAGAATGTTATGAACATAACACTTGATTTTGTGTATATGTATGATGTGAGTTGCAATTGGTTGAGAATAACATTGATATTCACGATTTTCTATATGATATTTGTGATGTGTTGAATTGGTGAACGCTATTAATGTGATTCATATGTGGATGAAGACATGATATATGTATGCTTGTGGAAAAAGTGAAATATTTCATATGTGATGTATTATGTCCATTGTGTTGTGTATTAAGATTCGGAGATGGTCTTGATAGCATAAGATCATATGTATTTGCACATGCAATCATTTGTTGTCAAGAGGCAATGTCTGCTAGAATTTGTAAGGGCTAGTGGTTTGTCCCAAACTTGGAGTGGTTTTGAAAGCTTAAGGCCGAATCAAGCTTTTATTGGTGGTTATTTGTATGGAGTGGACTGATACCGATAAGGATAATAATTTGTACCACATGCATATTACATCGAGTTGCATTTGAGTCATATGTGTCGATGTGAATTGTTGAATTGGAATGTAAATGTGATAATTGAAATTGTGCAGCAGACTCAGATGTCCTAGGGATGTCGATACATCCGATCCGACATAAATGTAAAGAGACAAGGTAAAATTAATAGTGCATGGAAAACATAAAGAACACAGAGAATTGTTCACCCAATTTACGCCACACACCTACATCCGAGGCTTCCAAACCGGGATTAAATCCATTATTAGAAATATTAATTCGAGCTAAACAACCCTTACAACTCTTCACTTAATCACTACCCAATGAAATTTCTACCTACGAACCCCTTAGATATAAGAAACCCTCTCACTTCCCTCAATCACACGCTGATTATAACAACTAACAAATACTTGAAGACATCCTTCAAACACACATGATCGAAGCTATACTTATATCACAAATTACCTAAGACTAAAAGCGATATGATTCTAACTTAGAACACACATTGGAGTTTCTTCACGCTTCCTCCAAGAACAATAACTTACCTCATTGCTTCACAACCGAGTGAGTATAACTATCCTCTTGCCTACAGTGCTTTGACGTATAATTCAAAGGACCATCCCACAATTCGGTGGTTCACACCGCTATACCTAATGATTAAATCCTTACTATAATTTTCTATCTTCCTAAACTAGGTTACAAAATCTTTATAACCATCTCCTAAAATGGACTTGGGCCTTCAAACAACAGCTTTTCAGCTGTAACAAAATGCAGAAACAAACTGTAGAAAACTTCTGCTACAATTAAGGTCTTCAATCTTGAGTCTCCTTATTTTTCTCTTTGGCTTCTGATTGAATCTTCTGGACCTTCACATATGCCTTCAATAACACTCCACATAGGATGCATAATAATCCCTGAATATTCTGCATAACTTAAAATAGAAATGTAACTGATTTAACAATTCAGCTGGCGTGATGTCTAATGTCATGACATCTCCTTCGACATGTTGTTCTAGTTGTTGATTTAATTCAACACAACATGTTTAGGCATTTCAATAGGATTAAATGTTGTTAAGCATATAAGTTAAATATCCTACTATACATTACATTGTTGCTGCAATTATTTTTTTTACTAAAATTAATGCCAATCCTTAAAAACAAGGAACTTACAATAATGATGTGAATGTTACATTTATGATTGGTTGTAGGTAATGTCTGAATATCCCATCTGAAATCTTCTTTTCTCCATTGAACCAACACCAGGTATGCAAGGTAGGAGAAGGGAGAAGACTCGGTGTTGGATTGGGAGATAGACTACCTCCTAAGTCGCATAAGAAATATTTCAGAAGGAATTCTAAAATTTCTCCATGTAACTCAGAACACAAGTCACAACTGTGTTCATAACTCAGATCACAAGTCACAACTAAAACTCCAAGCAGGAACCTGATAAGCATTTTGGTATAGTCTGTTTGGACGACACTGTGACTTAAACATAATTTCACCCTCTCTTGTTTTAATTTCTGAGTGACACACTTTCTCTCCCCCTTTTTAGCAAAAATTTGGCAATGAGAGCTTTCACAAAACCAGATCCAGGCACATGAAGCCTAGACTCGAACAAACCTCATGTTGTTGAATACATCAAATGTTTTCTTGATAATAGAGGTAGAGAGATCCTCTATAAATAGGTCGATTTATGCTTAGGAATTAACAAATTTTGGTCCTTGGTCAAGGTGACAAAAATTTAGGTTGAAGGATAACATTAACAATTTATGTGTACCGTCCAAACTTACTCTGACTCTTTCTGGCTATTTTTGTTGGATGCAGTTAGTTCCAATAAATTCATGGGTCAGTTCACCTGTGTACATTATGCAGTGACATGTGATTACTACCTCTTCTTTCACCAATCAGGACTGTTTCTTTTTGGGGTATCATAGCATGTGACTTTGACCATATTACAAAATATTTTGGCTTTGTGAAAAGGTAAAAGCGGAAAATAAAGGCATAAAATAAAAGCATAAAGTAAAGTTAATTGTTAGTAATTAGTCGTTCGCAAAGTGACCATCTTGAAGCTTGCGCATGAAGATTTTCCAAAAGCTTCATAGAATCAACGGAACCACACGAAAAGTTTCTATTGCTTTTGGTCAAGTATATCACCGAAAAGTTAATTGTTAGTAAGGTTAGCAAGGTGACCATCTTGAAACTTGTCAAGTATATCATCGATTTTGGAACAATATCACTTGATCAAAGATGATTGAGAATTTCATTTGGACAAGGTTAGTGAAAACTTGCTAGAAGCTTGATGAAAAATCATAGCGACCAACGACAAGCGTCACAGTGTTGAACCAAAATAAAAGCTCAAGTAATCTTTTGGGGCTTTTGTCTGAACAATAAAGCTCATGCCACCAATTGACCATTTTACGATTCGACAAAATAAAAAGAATAAGATGGAGAAGAAGAAACAAGCTTCAAAATCAACAATGCATCAAATGAATTTATCCTGGTCTAACTTCATTAAAATCAATCAACTATCTTGGTGGATTTGGCAAGAGGCCTATCAACACCCAAGTTCCATTGGTGTTGAGGAAGTCACGACCGAATAAATTCAAAATCACTAAAGTAAAAAAAAAAGAAATAATGCAATTAAAAATAACAAATAGATGTAATTTGAAATTAGATTATTTAATTGAATTTTATTGACGAAATACATAAATAGTATTCATACATCAAAATAAAATTCCAAGAAAATTATCTAAGGTCAAACAAAGGTCAACAAGTGTTGAAAAAAATTTCTGAATTTTTAAAAGTCAGAAACTATACTTTTAATTTTTTAAGAGCAAGAAATTAATAAAAACAAATCAAAAATTGACAAAAATAGAAAAATCAAAAATAAAAATAAAATGAGGTCACCAATGTTTTTCAAATGACTATTCGATCCTTCCATAATTTTTTCGGAATTTAAAAATGTCAAAAAGTATTTTAAAACAATTAAAAATACCAAATAAAAGAGAAAAATCATAAAAAATATCATATCTGAAAATAAAATTATGAAAAAATAAAAATTAGAAAGATAATATTTGAAATTATTTTTGTGAACTTTTTAATAATTTTTGAGTCAAAAATGAAATTTCTATGATTTTTTGAAGTCTAAAACATTTAAAATATAAAATCAGAAAATAAAATAAAAGCCAAAAAAATATGGACCATTAGATCACAGTCAAAATGCGTTAGTAAGCTAATCCAATGGATCAAACGCGTTGTGCTTGATATGGACCTCCCGGTTTTAACACCGGATTACAAATTTTAAAAATAAAACAAGAAATAATGTCACGGTTGGATCGATGTCGACTCACAAAAGTAATCGATCCAAGGCTCCTATAACGCCGCACGATACATCCAACACACCGATCCGTTTGAAAAATTACATGTCACACTATCATTGTTTGAAGATGACATGTAGGTCGCCTTCAACCTCCACCATCCTCAATTCAGTGTTTCACAAAGTGTGACATAAATTTCACCGCACCATTCCCTCCGCTCTTCAAGGCGATTCTAATGGTACCATCACAAAAATTTATTTCACCGTATAATGATCTATTTGAGAAAAAGCAGGAAAATAACAAGCACTTGTTTTCAGAAATTCAGTGTCAATTCTCAATGAAAATGCAAACGGTGAAGATCACAAGGACCACAGAAATGAGGAGAATGCAATAGTGCTTGATTTGAAACGATTTGGTCATGAAACCTACCTGCATTTAAGTTTACTTTAGAGCTCTGAAACTTGACATGGATAGCACAATTTAGGTAGTTCCAAGGCACGATTCTTGTACTATTAGCTTCAGTGACGTTCAAGGAAGAAGAATGAATGGTTAATTTCAAACTGAAATGGCTTTAAGAGTGAAAACGAAGTTGCAGAACTGTGGGGTTTGGAGTGACTTTGGCAACAATTTTATGGCTCTCAAATCTTGAGGAAATGAATGAGGAATGATCCTCTATTTATAGGAGAGTGAATGGCGATGAAAATGAGAAGGAATTATGGTGAAATCATGCAAACCAAGTCAGCCTGTGTAGTGTGAAATGTATGACTTGCACATGATCAAAACTCAGCCAAATCGTGTGTTTTAACCCTCTAATCAAGCTTTGTAACTTTTTAAATCATTTTAAGTCAAAATGCGCATCAATTTGGTCATTAGAAGTCACATTATGGAAAACAAAATTTGACTTCAAACAAAACTTCACTTCGTGATGCCTTCTTTGTAGCCATGGTTCTCATTACTCAGGGACCTTTATGATGTCATCTTGGACTCTTTGGAAAGTTAAGGTTGCATATTTTGCAATGTGCTTGTAGAGGGATCTTTATGATGTCATCTTGGACTCTTTGAGCTAGAATTTGTGCATCGTTGATATCGTGAAAAATCATCTGATTTTCTACACTTCGAAAAAATTCTAAGTCTTTCACAAAAATGACTTGTAATCTTTTCAATCCAAACATGGCCTTCCACTCAAAATTTGCTTTTGGCTTTCAAAGATGATATGAAGTAGATATCTCAAGGAAACGTTTGCAAAAAGAACCAACCAAAAACTCCAAAAATGGAGACTTATGGCCTTGTAGAATTGATAAAAAAAATCATGAAATGACCTATAATCTTTTGAATTCTTCAAGCAAATTCCAAACACTTTCGATCCTTGAAACTTAAATGGATGTAAATTTCACATCTTCAAGATTGTTGTGCAAAAATAATTACCTCAAGATGATAAATTATAATCAAGATATGATCTCTTGAAGTTGATTGATAAAAAATTGAGAAATCCATCAATGACTTGTAATCTTTTGACTTCTTAGGCAAATTTCCAAGCATTTTCCCTTTCTACCAATTGAACTAAGTTTTATTAGACATCCTTAGGTTCATTTTGAAAAAAGAATGAGCTCAAGGAGACATGGGATGACCAAGTTATGATCCTTTAAAGTCATACAAGATAGATGGATTATCAATCTAGAGAGTTTGCAATCAAAGACCTTCAAAAGAATATTCTCATCAATTAAAATCCTTGGATCAATGAATATTCATATTAGAAGTCCTTCTAAGAGTCAAATGACTTTGAAATCATCCACAAACTTTACATAAACACCAAAATATGGTCCTCAGAAGTCCAAAACCCTAATTTCAAGATAGATGGCCATGGCATGGAGAACTCTTCAAATTTGATGATATTATTCACACATGGAGCCTATACTGTAAATGAGAGAACATAGTAGATGATAAGAGAAGTCTTCAATGATAAACAATAAATCTTGAGAGTTGGGGAGAGAAGGCATTGAAATAAACACATGAACCTATAGATCTCTTGAATAAGAAACTTGTGCACCATTCACCTACATCACAACATTTAGAGAGAAAATGATATACACGTCATGATTAGCCAAGTATAAATCATCACATACATTCAAAGGTGATTTGTGATCTCCTAAGGGAAAACCCAATGATAAGAGAGAGAGAGACCCACTTTGTGATCTTTGTGCAACACAATGGTATGAGATATTGGAGAATCTTAGGGGAAAAATTGGGTACAACATAGCTCGAGAAAGAAATTCAACTCCTAATTAGGCTTATCTCAAACTCTCCCTGCATAAGCTTAGAGAACTCCTTCAAAAGATTCATATTAATAGATCCAAAAATGATATCAGCTACATAAATTTGAACTAGTAAAATATGATTTTTGACGTTTAATAAGGAGGGTGGTGTCAACTTTCCTTCTAGAGTATCCTTGTTCAAGAAAAATTTGCTAAGTCGGTCATACCATGCCCTGGGGCTTGTTTAACACCGCATAATGCACGCTTTAGGTTGAAAACATGATTAGAAACTCATCATTTTCAAAACCGAGAGGTTGAGAAACATACACTTCTTCACTTATATATCCATTAAGGAATGCAATTTTACATCCATTTGAAATAATTTGAAGTTCTTAGAACAAGTATAAGATAACAAAAGGCGATAGCCTCAAAGTTGTGCCATTAGAGCATAATTCTCCTCATAGTCAATGCCTCCTCTTGGTTATATCCTTGATCCACAAGACTAGCCTTATTTATTGTTATCACACCATTCTCATCAAGCTTATTCCTAAATACCCATCGAGTGCCTAGGATTTGATGATTTGAAGGACGGGGAACAAGATCCCAAACATCATTTCTTTCAAATTTATTTAATTCTTCTTGCATGGCCATAAGCCAATGCTCATAAAGTAAGATATCATTAGTGTTTTTAAGTTCAACTTGTGATGCATAAACATGATGACAACAAAGACTACTTATTTTAGAGCGAGTAGTTACCCCTTTTGTGATATCACCTATAATGTTGTCAAGTGGATGATATTTGGAGGTTCTCCACTCTAAAGGAATACCATCATTTTCTACTTGGCCTTCATAATCTTTATTTTCTTAAGTGTTATATCCATCCTTCTCAATTTCCACTATTTCAGTTGATCAACTCCTTCATCATGTCCTTGAGTATGTCCTCTATGGATGCACTTACACCATGAAAAGAACTACATTCCCAACACTACTTGGGGATGACTCATCAAAGGAAACATGAACTAAATCTTCAACAATTAGAAATCTTTTATTATAAATTCTATATGCTTTACTAGATTAAGAATATCCAAGTGTCATACCCCAAATTTATCTTACCCATTGATAAGGACCATATGGCTTACGCATCTCGCATCTTGCATGTACATGTTTTCCATTAGGTTATTTAACATCATATACATCCTCAATCGACGAGTGGTTATGAGATCAATGATTTTTTCCTCAGAAGCTACACAAAAGAGGTATTTCTATTACAATTTGTGATAAAATAGAGTTATGGTTTTCTAAAGTTTAGATGTGTTTTGCAAGCTATCAGTGAAATGATCGGTTGAGCTATCAAAATGTTAGGTTCTCTTGTGTTTTAATATGATTCAAACTAAAATTCTGGTTAGGCAGATTTAGGATGTCGTGACATTTGATGCGACATTACAAAACATACAAGGTAGAACATACAATTAAAAGCAAGAAACAAAAGATCACAAGGAATTGTTAACCCAGATCGGTTTTAACCAACCTACATCTGGGGGCATACCAAGCCATGAATGAAGTTCACTATCAGCAGTATTAATTTGGAGGGAAACCACCCTGTTTGCATTCCTCAATTAATAAGACTATCCAATGACCCTTCTACCTAAGATACCACACTTAGATATGAGAACATCTGCTCACTTCCAATCACCTTAGTGATATCTATCAACTACTATCACACCAAAGAATCGCATCAATTGCTTGGCTCCTAACACAATCACTGAGATACCTCACCCAAACACAACTAAAATAGTTTGAAGATACAACTCTTCAAACACAATCTAAACAGTCACTCAAGTGACACAAACCAAACTTGGAATTTCTTCGCAGCTTCTTCCAAGGACATAACTACACTCATTGCTTCACAACTTCTGAGTGAGTAAAACCATCCTCTTACCCACAGTTTCAAGGTAAATATTAGTGACCATCCCAAAATCCGGTGGTTCACTTGCATGGCTAACCCTAAAGACTAGATCTTTCTAAAACCAACTAGCTTACTAAAACTAGGTGACAACGCTTATTTATAACCTATTACCCAACTGGATTTGGGACTTAAAATAACAAAGATAAGTTGTAATAAACTTCGATAAATAAAATACGAGATAACTCTCGCTACAATCAAAGTCCTCTTTGATTTTTCTCCTTAGCTCGACCTCCACATATGCCTTCAAAGTCACGCGCATAAGATGCATAGTATTTTAATATTTCAGACTAATTAAAACAGAATCAGAATAACTTAACAATTTCTCAGCGTGATGTCCCTGATGTCTCATGTCTAGACACCGCATTTTTAATATAGTTGAAGCAATGAATTTTTAAACTTTAGTCCATGGTCAAGCTTTGGTAAAAGGACTGCACTAGAGAAAAACATGTCCTCTCCAAACTAACTTTGACTGTCTTTAATGGCTTCTGCCAGATTCCTTTGAATGAGTTAGTTCGATAAGTTACGCATGCATGAGCATGTGATTGCCACCTCTTCTTTCACCAATCCGGATTTCTTCTTTTTGAGATATCTTATCTTGTAATTTTTACCAAATTCTTTTGAGTGCTTGAATAATATTATGGTTTTATGATACTCTTACTTGTACAATCAAGTCATAGTTTGAATTTATTTACTCTAACCTCCTTTAAGAGTGTAATGTTGTGTTTATGATCATACTTTCTTCATTTTCTTTAATTTTGATGTTCCAACATTCTTTTGGACATTCATACAGTACGAGGAAGGAAATGTGAAATACTCCCCCTCAACATTAGAACTACATATGTTACAAACTAATACAACTTCCTCTTTTAGACATAAGAAGAGACTCAATTAACTAATACAAATATTTGGACTATCCATTTATAGACATAGAAAACCAAATCTCTATATTGGATAATTCGAACACAAGACACAATTTGTTTCAAGACTCAAGGTAGAAAACAAACCGACTTAGCATCTTTGCAAAACAATCAAAGAAAAGACTCGAGACTTAACAATGTCCGAACACTACCCTTTTCCCTATGTTTTTCATAAGTTGACAGACATAACCTACATAGACACTAATTTTACTCATATCCGAATGAAGGATAAGAGAGACACAAACAAGGACACAAGAGAAATTTAAAAGAAAAAGACTCTTAATACCTGAGCAATTAAAACAACATACCAAGATTGTAAAAATAGTCTTGATCAAGAGATGTTATTTAAATAAGAACTGCTTTAGGTGAGTTTGTGCATTGGTTGAAATATGCACTAAGTTAGAACAAGTGATACACACCATCAATACATGTTTTGGATGAGAATTTTAGGAACTATCCCTGCTGGTCTTCAAGGATAAAACATGTTTTGAGTTATGTCCTAACTTCTTCTTTGACATTGTTCTTTTGGCTTGAAAAGATTAGTCTTTGAAAGATCATCATATGATTAAGCAAAATTACATTGTCTTTCCGATATCCATACCCTTTAATCCCCGAGATATACAAATTAAGGACATCTTTGATATTTGTCCTTGAGGCATTCTTTATTTGAATTTGCCACAGTTTCCAAATTAGGAATCCTTAGTTTGCTTGCTACACAAGATTCGATTGCCACACCTATAACTTGTAATAAGGAACCTTATGTGTATAACCATAAATTTGTCTTCAATAGATAAGTTAGAAACTTATCTCTCGGTGTCTTCAATAGTTGTGATGTTATATCTTTATGTAGAACATTCTCTTCTATACAACACATAATTCTTTCTTCTTGATTCATATTTTCACACGCTTATTGTTAATATCCAGCTCCCATCAAGATATTTAATAGCATATATATGTTTCTCCTTGGGTTGAATCAATTATTCAAATAATTTCCAAACAACATTGTCACACATCCTTAGCTTGTGAAGATAACAATGAACTTTAATATTGATATTTAGTTCACATTAGGCCATGAATTCTTCAAATAGATACTCAGCTCCTGATAGAGTATATGAATTTTGTATTCAGGCTGCACATCTAATAAGTACTTAGTCTCTCGTCAAAGTACCTACCAGTTAGTCAGTTAGAATTAACTACTCACACTAGATTATTCTGACTAATTACATCTTCACACACACTTCTAATTTCAGGCAATAACATACATGTTCAAAAATGAAGATATTTAGATGGTGTTCCGACATCTGATATGACATCATCCATTATGGTTCTTGGTTAACAATTATAATATCTTATCCGTAACACTTGGGGAGGTAACAAAAACAAAGGACTTAGGAACTTTACATCTAGATATATCAAGGAATAGTATAGGCCATGTCTCAATTAACTTTTCTTTAGACTTTTATTCCGATTTTGAGATGATGGGATCCATAGTGTGTACTATAGAGGAGATTCCCTCGCCTATGTTTCGAGCGACTAATTTATGGCTTGACATTGAATTAGTCGATTGTTTATAGCAATCTAAATTCCTTGATTCTTATTGGTACTACCCTTCTCGGATAATAACTAGGGAAGTCAACATTCATGACCATATTTCGTTGTGGTTGAGACACAATATTCAACTCTAAATCTATTCTATGGTTATGAATAAAATTCCACATATCTGGTTCCTTTGATCAGAAGAAAATACCAAATATAAGCTCACTTTGATTATGCATAAAGGAACTGAGAATTATACCTTTATGAGTCTTCTTCCATGCATTGAGCTTTACTTTTAATACTCCCATAAGCTTAGGTCAGAAATAAATTGACATCTAGAGTATAATAACCTATTGATCGTGTCCTGATCAACTGATAAGTAGATGTCTCCTCTTCCAGATTAGGAGAAGGTTCCAAACATATGTACTCACACTATGTTAGTTTAGCACCAAAACATCGCTCATCAACTGGTAGTCGATACCAAGTACTAATGTTCTAACATCCAAGAGAACATTTGTTCCATCTTTGGGAACACATCATCCTTGAAGGTCTTCAAGGTAAATGCTGAGATGAATATGAGTATCATTGATCAATTGATCCCCATCAACTTTAATAATCCATGCCTTTATGAGTGGACTTGAGAAAGATCTCAAGTATCTTTGACACTTTTACTATAGTTGTAATAATCTGCCAAAATATTCTGTTGATAAAATAACCCTAGGATTATTCCTTCACTATAGGGGTTGCATCGAGGCTATGTAAAGCCTCGCTTTTTCAAAAATCATTTAAATTTTCAAAAACAAGAAATCGCCACCTAATTTTATTTGTTCTAAAAGAAGAACGGAAAATATAGATAAAACCCACAAAAATCGGATAAGACGGTCATTAGATTAAAGAGATATAGGTTCTGGAGTTGGCTATGTGGGAAGGTATTAGCACCTCACATCCATCGTACTCTGGTACCCATTTAGTTCAAAGTGTGTTTGTGTGTTAGTCGAAAATTTTACAATCTTCTAAGTTTTGAAAAGAGAAAGAAAGAGAGGAGAAATGTTTTTATTATTTTTGCTCGCTTTGGTCGTGAAGACTTAGTGCCTACGCATTCCTCGCAATGGGAAAGTCGAGCACCGTAGTTCAGCTAGAAAATGATTGTTTGTTGATTGATTTTAAATGAAAAGACAAGTCGTCATTTTTAAAGGAGAAGACTCGTCTAACGTCCACAAGGTGTGATAAAGAATAAAAGACTACACACCAACATGAGGGAGGGTTTGAGAACACCTCTAGTACTCAAGTGGAGAAGTTGAAAACCTTGGGAATAGAGGAAGAAGCATCTCAATTATAAATGAATCATGTCTAATCTTGAAAAGGGTTTAAAGGTAAAAGGGTGCTCGAGCGCACAAAAGAAGTTGGAATGAGTTGGGATTGATTTTAAGTTGTGGATGACAAATATCGAAACGTTAGGCTATCATCTAACGATTCAATACTGAAATTGGTGAGTGAGCTCACCAATCATCTCTCATCCCAAAAAATTTATTATGAAATAAGTGTTTGAGTGAGATAAAATATTTAAATTATTGGGCTATCATCCAACAATCTAAAGACTTTAAATTCGATTAAATCGCGCTACCATCCAACAATTTAAACGAATGTCACTCTATTATTTTAATCGGAAAGAAGTATTTAGTTTATTGGCTATCATCCAACAACCTAAAGACTTCCAATTCAATTAAATCGCCGAGCTATCATTCGACAATTTACTTGAATACCGCCTAGTATTTTGACGTGGATAGAAGTTTTATCTTATTGGGCTATCATCCAAGAATCTAAAGACATCCATTTGTTTAAAACATTAGGCTACCATCTAACGATTTAAACAAATTTCATCCAAGTTTATTATGAAAAATATTTAAAAACATCTCGACGTTGGATCGAGGTTTGAGAAGAAGACTCGACGTTGGATCGAGTTTTATTGAAAGTGTTTTAAATGTTTGTTGAATGGAGAAAGAATAAGGCGCGAGATCAAGAGGATCAAATAATTGTAAATAACAAATAAAAATCGACAAAGCCCAATACAAGGTGGCCAACCTAAGTATAAAACAAATAAATTACAATGTGTACTAGCAAAGTGGGCTAGTCTACTAAGACGACCAATTGGAACAATTGATCGAAATAGGCTCACCGTAGAAGGCCCAGATCAAGCGTATATGTGTGCATGTGAGGTCATCACGCTCGTAGCTTTGTCGACTTATGGGTTTAAAAATGATTTACAATTATTAGTTTAAAATGATATTTTTGGTTTTGTGTAAGTGACTTAAAATAAAATAAATGCAACCGGATAATTATTACAATTTTTGTTTTGGGAGAGGGATACATTTTTCGAATGGGGATTTAAACGGTAAAGTAAAAAGCTAAATTAATTACAACGCATCAAGGGGATTGGGGTACATTTTTCCGAATGGGGATAAATTAAATTAAAGAAGAAATGATAAATTAAATACGAAAGCATACAAAAGAAACTAAATGCGTGAAACTTAAATATCGATTATTGTATTTTATTTTATTATATAAAATAGATTATATGAACTAATAATATACTAGTGTTCATACATATTCAAAAATTAAATTGAATTAAAAATTTAAAATTGCAACACAAAGAAGATTAATATAATTAAATTCAAACTTATTTACTTAATTAATAGATAAAGTATAATAATAATAGTATGTATATAATATATATTTACAATACTAAATATATGAAATAAAAATAATACTAAGTATAATTATATTTACAGATAAAAATAAAACATAAAATAATAAGTATATCTATACATACATTACTAAATATTGAATCAAAACAAGAATATAATTATAGATAATAAGATATATAAAAATGTATGTCGATGCACTTAAAAGAAAATGCATGCTCGGACCACCCTCGATATCTTCACAAGTAATGTATACATTAGTAGCATAGTGTGGAATAAGATTGCAATAAATCAAAAAATGGTTAGTAATAGAATCGACAAGTTAGTATAATATACATGAATGAGATGAAGAATTAAACAAACGGTCATTCAATATTTCAATACATAAATGAACTAAAATCAAAGAAAGTTCAAATTATAAATAAAATCGAGACATGGAGAATTAATTACAAAGCAAGCTAATATTAAACAAGACAATACCGGAAACCACTAATCAACCAAATTTACTCAAAATGAAAATGATCTTCTCACTAAAGAAACAAAATGTTATCCTCGATAGTTTTCTGTTAAATCATACGCAAAGAAACGCGACATTGACATTGAACCATCATCGAAACCACACGAGTATTGTTTCACCACAATTCTAATTAAATGAGAATAGCATAATAGCATGGTTGTCCTAACATGTTTCGGTTAGATTTACACGCAAATAACGCGTATAATCATTAAACCGTCATTGAAACAAAACAACTAAATGCCAAATGGTTTCTGTTAAATTTACACGCGAGTGACGCGGTTAATCAATAAACCATCATTGAAACTATAAAATACAGCTTTATTCACAATCTTCAATCGAAATTAAAAAAAAGAGAAAATAAAAATCTTAATGATTTCTGCTAAATCTTACGCGAATAGACGCGACATCGATATCAAGCCATCATTGAAACTATACTATTATAACCATCAACCGAAAATGGTGTCATTGTCAAATAAACTTTGCATTCGAACTTGAATCGTATTAAAAATCTCTTTCAATAAAATGAACAAAATAAGCATCGCAACGATAGAACACAAATGGCTGCCCACATAGTTTCTGCTATATTCACACGCCGATTAAACACGGTCATCACAAAACCTTCATCGAAACTAAACATAGATATCACTTCCCAACTTCAATCGAAATAGCACATTAAAAACAAAACCATAAACATGGTGTCGAATAATTTCACGGTGTTCACATACTCTAATAACCATCAAACACCACCAAATTTAGCCTCCGATTTTACAATTGCACAACATTTAAATTTGTTAAAACAAAGTGGCATAGTAATTTACTATAAACTAAATCTCAACACGCTTTTTATGATACTTTTGTAAAACATATCAAACTTAAACTTACTAAATGAATGCACTGCTCAAGATTTCAACACAACTTCAAACAATCATATCAAGATTATTGCAGTCATTCATCATCAAACTCGACAAAGATTCAGTTTAATGATTAAGAGGAATTAGATTTTACCGAACTCGAATATCAATGTAAGTCGTGTTGTCGGAACTTATTGTTGTTGCGCAGTCGAATGTGGAAACGGCGGTGAAGAAAGCTACAACACTGGCGCCTGCTCTATTTGGAGTTTGAGAAAGAGGTTGTTGCTTGTTTAGAGCGAGACAGGGGGGTATGGAAGGAGATTGAGAAAGGAACGGAAAGGATACGAAGGGGTTATGATGGTGGGGTTGAGAGAATGGAAGAGAACCGAACGACGGAAGCATATTGGGAGATGGAGGAATAGGCACGAACATAGGGGTATGGGCTCACGGCTGTCAGAGAAAGAAGAAACAAGTGATAGTGGTTAATGGAGGATTATAGAGGCGAGACGGCGAGGAGTGAATAGGGAGATGATGATGGGGCTGGAAATCGGTTGAGGGAAAATGACGGAGGTGAGATTTGAACGCGGCAGAGATACAGTGAGAGGGGGAAACGACGAAGACAACAATGGTTGTGAGGCGATTGGAAGCACTGGGGTCGAGAGGATGAAGAAGAACACTGTGGGTGGTTATGAAGGAAAAACTGAGGGAAACAGGGTGAGACACGGTGATTGTGGCGAGATGAAGATGGTAACAGGGTGAGTTCGGTGAAAGATAATGAAGGGTTAACGACGGAGGTGTTGGGACCGCGTGATAAGAAGAAGGGTCGTGTGGAGGAACAAAGCTTGTTTCTCTGCTTTGGTTTTGAACGAATAAGGAGGAATGAAAAAAATGAGTTTCTTTTTTTATAACTTTTGCCTCTTTGTTCCGTTTCCAATGTTTTCAATTTTTTGTCCTCCCCTAAGCAACAAAATATAACATATATTTATACCCACAAAATTAGGTTTAAGTTATTTTTTCAAAATGCCAAAAATGCCCTTCATAATTAAATGGGCCACAAAAATGGATTGGGTAAAAATTAAGAAGCCCAATAATATTCTTATTTTGATTTTTAGAGATAAAAATTAGACATCTAAAATTGTCCAAAATCGTAAAAATTTGGACAATAAATTATCCGAAAAAATAAAATAAGTATATTAAAATAAACTACGAATTTCGAAGATTAAAGAAAAATTATCTAAATTGTTAAAATCGAAATAAAATGATAAATAAGAATACCCGACTTTAAAAAAACTTACAGTTAAAAACGAGTCTTCAAACTTTATCGAAAAATTACAGAGAGCACATTTTTATGATTTACCCGACATGTAGATTCATAAAGCAGTGAGTAAAAGATGAAAACTTGAAATATTTTCCCCGCTAATTTTCGTGAAGATCAGCAGTTTTTAACACTATTTATAAAACCGAAATATTGATATCATCGACATATAAATAAATTTAAAACAATGCAATAACCGCACAAAGAGGTAAAATGAATGAAGTAGCATAATGATATTTTACAACTAAAATGATGTAAACATCAATTTAAACCGACTTTTGGTCAATTTAAATACGACGAATGATGTAAATTCAATGAGTGAATGATTTTTATATATAAACAAAAAATGCAAGTAGAAAATAGTAGGATAAAATTTGGGGTACAACACTATGCAGCGGAATATAGCCATACCTCAACAAATGTACACACCGCTTACTCCATATTTTACTTGTAAGCATGAAATTCAAGGATTGAAAATAAATCAACCTCAAAAACGTTGTTTTGCCAAGCAAAAGGCTAGACCTAACCAATATCCCGACCAATATGGAAACACATAAGCACAAAAGTTACCTTATCAATAGCTTCACTCGCATGAAGGTTTTGACAATCTTTTCTCTGTGTTGATTTTAGGTTGAACAATACAATTCAAAATCCTCACTCCCGCATGAAGTCTTGAATTTAACTTTCTTGTTTCAAAGATCTTTATCTTCTTTCTTCAAGAAGGTATAGGTTCGTCAGTTGGTATAGTTTTCCATAAATAGGTCCATCCTCCACTCTAGGGACCGCATAATATGGTCCTTGTTCAAACAATCTTCTACCTTGTGCACAACCAGAAAGTATCCCTCATGGATCTCATTTAGAAACAGACAGGATGCCTGCTCTAATACCAATTAAAATTCTAGTTAGGCAGATTCAAGATGTCGTGACATCTGACCCGACATTACAAAATAGACAAGGTAGAACATACAATTAAAAGCAGGAAACAAAAGAACACAAGGAATTGTTAACCCAGTTCGGTTCTAACCAACCTACATCTGGGGGCATACCAAGCCAAGAATGAAGTTCACTATCAGCAGTATTAATTCAGAGGGAAACCATTGTGTTTACACTCGCCACTTAATCATACTACCCAATGACCCTTCTACATAAGATACCACACTTAGATATGAGAACCTCCGCTCACTTGCAATCACCTCAGTGATGTCTATCAGCTACTATCACACCAAAGAATGCATCGATCGCTTGATCCTAACACAATCACTGAGATACCTCACCCAAACACAACTAATATAGTTTGAAGATACCACAATTCAAACACAATCTAAACAGTCACTCAAGTGATACAAACCAAACTTGGATGTGCTTCATAGCTTCTTCCAAGGACATAACTACAATCATTGCTTCACAGCTTCTGAGTGAGTAAAAACCATCTTCTTGCCTACAGGCTTCAAGGTAAAAATAAATGACCATTCCACAATCCGTGGTTCACTTACATGGCTAACCATAAAGACTACATCTTTCAAAACCGAATAGCTTCCTTAAACTAGGTTACAATCGCTTATTTATAACCTATTACCCAACTAGATTTGGCCTTCAAAATAACAAAGATAAGTCAGAACAAACTTCCAAACAAACTTTATCGAAACAAAATACGCAGATAACTTCGCTACAATCAAGGTCCTCTCGATTTTTCTCCTTAGCTCTTGGACTTCCACATATGCCTTCAAAGTCACGCACATAAGATGCATAATATTCCCATAATATTATGCAATAATTAAAATAGAATCTGTAACCACTTAACAGCTTCAGAGCGTGATGTTTGATGTCCGATGTCTCGACATCGAAAATGACATGTCGCTTCGTATGTTGAACTTCTTCAACACATCATGTTAAGGCATTCTAGATAGGATTATAAGTTGAGAATCCATATATTGTTGTTGATATTATTTGTTTTATTAAAATTTAGTCAATCCATATATTTTGGAACTTACACAAACAAAGTGGAGAAATCATGCCTCAATTGATTTGAGATGTTGTGAATCATAAACAACATTTTTACTCGACTAAGCTCAAAAATTTGCAACTTGCAATTGGGATACTATGTTTAGTTGGTTCCTCAAGAATTTGGACCATCTTGGTATTTTATTAATTTCACCTGCTCAATCCAAGGCCATCGACGGCAAGCTTCCGATAATTTAGTTCCTCCAAACATAATTCATTTTATCCGGTTATTCGCTTTCGGCACTCGTGAATTCATAACTCTTGCCCGACTTGGTAGTTTTGGATGATTATTTGAGAAACAGTTTTTTGATATTACCCTTACTTTTTGTTCGGTCAAAGGCTAATATTGTGAAGAGGGTCTCCGAAAATTAACTGTTGAACCGTGTCTTCGCGAGCATTCAAAAATTCATAACTTCTGACTGTAATATCATATTTTAGTGGTTATAATGGCCCAAATTATGTCTTGATGCCATCTTCATTTCACATGTTCAGGAAGAGAAATAATTACGCTAAACCGAATTTCTGCATCACTGTTTCTCGATATTGTAAAATTGTAGTTCTTAGATTTTTATCGTATCACGACGGTTCTTTCACCATAATTTCAAAAACATTGTTGGCTTCGACTTTTCTTCAGACCTCGAGTTTGGATTTTGATCGAAGGATTTTCGTTCGTGGCGTTCTTTCAGAACTGAACAATCAAATTAACTGAAAATTTTGCATTAACTAATTTGGCTGAGCGTCACGCACGCCTTCAAAAATTAATAACTCCTCCGTCGTTTATCCATTTGAGCTTGTTCTTTAGGCCACGTGTCACAAATTTCTTCATCTTCAATTTTGTGTTGAGCTCGAGTCAAGAGTATGCACTGAACTCAATTTGGTATTGTCTCCTTGCCATATAAGTTGACTCGGTCAAATGAGGCCCAATCCAATTTCAAGTCCAATGCATTTTAGGGGGAATATATATTTCAAAAATTAGAATTTACAACATAACTCTCTTATAATTTTTCACTATCAAAAACCTCTAAAACTCTCTCTCATTATTTCTCAAGAATCAATATCACTCACCTCTTAATTTGTTGATGAACACAAAGGAGATTACATTCAAACTTCCTCTCTCCCTTTGCTCCACCGCCTCACAACTACCTCTGTGCTCCCTCACCGAGCTCCTTCCTCTCCGACCGGGTTACCACGGACGCTTCCTCACCTTCCTCGATCAAGTCCGACGCGACTCCCCTCCTTTCCGCTTCGAAACCACGCGGCCTTCCTCTCCGTCTTCGATCCTTTTTTCGCATACTCCTTCGACGGTCTAATTTCTCCAGAGATCTTATTCCTCCTATCTTCTTCGATTCGTAATCTACTTCATCTTAACTTTTGAATTCAGCATGTAATTGAATTGTTACATAATTGTTTTTGTGAATAAGCACTTTTAGGATGTTTTGAATTAGAACTTGTTTAGGATAATGGAATTAGGAAGTTGTTCGTTGATTATTCATGAATTATATATGTAGTTGAGGTTGCAATTGAGTTTTCATGAGATGTGAAATTGTTGAATTCTTGAGTTGCACAATTGATGTAGTGTAGGTATTTGTTAAAATGCCTCGAGAAAAATTAGATTTAGAATTGAATTTTAGAGATTGCATTTGGTTATGTGATGCTGTCTGGTTATGTGATGATGTCAAAGTGTGGAATTTGTTAGAGTTTTGTTGAAAGTGATGGATAGATGTTTTTTTCTTGGAATTAAAGAATGTTTGTTTGTTAAGAAACTTGGAATTATGGTTCACCTTTGAGTTGTAGAATAAATTTGAGTGAAACTTGTTTCTCGTGGATTATTGTGACGATTTTTTTGTTGATTCCACATGTTGATTTTTGATGAGCATTTCAAACAACTTATGAGTTAGTGTAATTTGACACCAAAATGTTTAATGGTTTAATTCTTTGATACATAAATCCTCAATTTGGTGGAAATTACATTAATACATAATTGTTGGTTTTTCTTGGATTTAAAGCTTCCATTGTGTTTCCTTTGTTATTAACTTGTGCACTTTCCTACTTGAACCGTTAGTGTAACATCCTGAATTTTTCTAAGATATTATTGAAAATTTCATATTAAAATGCAACTATTTTTTTTATAAAATAGAGTCATGATAATGACAATTGAAATGAGCTTTGCAAAAATATAAATTTGATAAAATTGAGTAATAGTTTAAACATTTCTAGCGGAAAAGAATCAATATCCGCATTTCTATTCAAACCAAATGCTAACAATAAGTAGAATAAAATAGTTTGTCATAGCGACTTATAAAATTAAATAAAATGATAAATTTTCAAAATTCAGCTTCCCTAGCGCTTCAAGCACCACATTTAATCATGTCTTTTTCATTGAGTACCTAAAATGTTAATTGTAAGGGTCAAATGCCATATCCATATTGAATCATACTCACAAAAAAAATGTCATAAAAAAAACAAAACCCTTCACAATCAAAATATAATTAATATTGTCTTCATATAATTACTTGTATTTTATGAAACGCAGCATGACAAAGACCACCATATGAGACACCAATGATCCAAATAAATAAAGTAAACTCATTCCAACGGAAACTGCACAAAGGCTCCTCACATAAAGACAACTTCCACAAAGGCTTCGCACAAAGGCTCAAATAAGGCCAAACTTGCCAAAAGACTATTGTCACTTATGGCAACATGGGATGACCTATATTCTTCAAGCTTCACAAACTCAAGATGAAAGAGCAAACTTAGCGTTAATGGCCAACTTAGTTGTTAATTTTGCTGTTAATTTGAAGGCTTGGAAAACACTTAGAAGGGGGTTGAATAAGTTTTCTTACTTTGAAAATGAATCCTTAAATAAACTTCCGTAATCCGACCGCTGGTGGTAGCGCCTTGAATGATGGAAAATGTAATAATGACTCTACTCAAGTATTTTGTCTTCTTCTTCGCTCATGTTAACGCATCGCGCTTTTGTCTTTTAGAAGATAACGCTCATATTTAAAAGATCATCTAAATATTTGCTCATCGTAACTTCGCTCGTGCTTCCATCAAGTTTACTTTGCCTCGCTCGCCGTAGTTTACTTTATCGTAATTTTGTTGGTCTTGCTTCTATCATAAGTTGCGCTATTTTGCTTCCACAAGTTTGCGCTATGCTTGCTTCTACCGAGCTTGTCACGTGTCATGCCTGCTTGCTTCGCTTTGTGCCGTGCTTGCTTCTACTGTGTCAGGCCCGCCGCTCGCTTTGTGTTGTGCTTGCTTCTGCTTCTATGTTGTGCTTGCTTATGCTTCTGTGTTGTGCTTGCTCGCTCAGGTCAGGCTTGCTTGACCAGAAGTTCTATTCTCATTAGAACTACTAATACTTTATCTTCTGTAAGCCTTGTTATACATCTTCTATTCAGAACATATTGTTGGTGCCTTTTCAGCAGAGGTTGCGCTAGCTTCCATCGAATTTGTATTTTATTCTTTACTCGTGCTTTCTAGGTATGTCTTCCGTAAGTTCTCACTCGTAACTTCTAAAGCATGCTTTGTCTTATTCACACTTTAGAACGTGTTTCTTTCAAAGAATTCCTTTTAGCGTGCTTTGTCCAAGTTCTTTCTCATTAGAACTTCTAATACTTCAACCGTCAAGATGATATTTTCCATTTTGCACAGAGTCGACCACCTTCCTAAATAAAACATTGTACACATCGTAGTATCATATTCAATTATACAAAATTTATTTTGCTTGTTATCATTAAAACTTTTAATATATTATTAGAAATAAATTTTGTTCTAACAAATATCATATTCATTCATACAAAATTTATTTTATTCATACAAGATTTGTTATGTTTGTTATCATTAAAATTTTTAATATATTATTAGGAATAAATTTTGTTCTAACAAATATCATATTCATTCATACAAAATTTATTTCATTCATACAAAATTTATTATGTTTGTTATCATCAAAACATTGATATATTATTAGAAACAAACTTTGTTCTAACAATCTCCCCCTTTTTGATGATGACAAAACTATCTAGATTTTAATTTAAGAAATTTGGTATTTGTAAAAAATATCTCCCCCTGAGATTAATAATCTCCCCATGAAATTAATAGTCTCCCTGAACTAATAAAAAGAAAAAGTTGCAAGGTAGAACTTCCCTGAGTTTTTCTTTTCTTCCAGAGTTTGCTTTTCAGAGTTTGAGCTTCCAGAGTTTACTTCTGAGAGTTTGAGCTTGCAGAGTTTTCTTTCTGAGTTTTGAGCTTCCAGAGTTTACTTCTCATAGTTTGAGCTTCCAGAGTTTGCTTCTCAGAGTTTGAGCTTCCAGAGTTTGCTTTCGTAGTTTTCGCCCGAGTTTACTTTATCAGAGTTTGCTTTCAGTATCACTTAGAAGCAAAAATGTACACTTGGATATTTTGTTAGAAATGTTTGACATATTGTTCTAGCAACATGTTATAGTGAATTAGTTCAAAATCTCAGTTTTCTCCCCTTTTGTCATAATCAAAAATTTATTTATTTATAAATAAAATGTAGAGTGAAATGAAATTGATGACTTTAAAAATATAGTTATCAAGGTTTGTCACAAACCAAAATATTAAAAATTTAAGTTCAAAGTAGTCATCACACATAAGTAGCTTCGACATCAAGGGATTTCTTGAGATTTGAAAAATATCACAGCTACTAAGAAACTTTGTCAATAGCTAACATGCATGTTAAGTAACCTATCGAAGCTTTCAACACGTATTCAACTTCGGTTATGTTACATAGCTTGTTTTACTATAATGAATTTCTCGACCATAATCAAAACTTGAAACGTTGAAGGTTTCGAACTAGATATGGTTTCTAACTTAACTTCTCTTCTTACTTCAAGAGTTAATTAATTAGATGTTCATTTAACACGTAAATTCTAACTAAAATTGATATTGAATGTAGTTTCATTCAGTGGAAAATTTTCATACTTAAATTTTTAAAATAAATTTAAACCTATCTTCGAAAGTGGTTTTAGAAAATATCACCCATTGATGGTCTCAGATCAACAAAATTTAAATTTAAAATTCCTTTTGAATATAGTCTCTAATGAAATGATGTTTAATTTCAATGTGTTTTGCCTTTGAGTGTTAAGTAGGATTTTTAGAAAGGCAAATAGCTGAAGTACTGTCGTAGAAGATAGGAATCTTACTCTCATACAGTTGGTAATCTTCTAATTTACTTTTCATCCAGAGCATCTGGGTACTATAGCCATCAGCAACAATGTATTCTGCTTCTGTTGTTGGTAGTGTTATAGTGGCTTCCTTCTTGTTGTACCATGATATCAAGTTATTGCCCAGAAATTGACAACTTCCAAAAGTGATTTTACGTTCCACTCTCATCTTTTCCCAAGATGCATGTGGGTTGCATTGGAGTCTTGGCTTCTTTACTTTCTGACAACTGGAATTTCTTCAAAAGTTCTTACGTTGTTCAGATTTTCGTCAATACCCAAAACTTCTGACTGGTCCTTCTGTTCCCATTCTTCAGAAGTTGGTGTGACACCCCAAATAATTCAATTATTAAATAATTAGAAATTTAATTATTTATTTAATTAACGGTTTAATTATTGGCATTTTTGAATTAATGGATTTAATTATTTAATTAAATAAATGGATGTGTTGGGGGTGTGAAGTAGATTTGGGAGGTGTGTAGAGTAAAAGACTATTAATCTAATTTATTTATTTCTATTATTTGGAAAATATAAAGGAATAAATAAAGGGAAAAAGTGAGAAGAGAAATTAGAGTTTGCATTCTACGATTTTGAGAAGAGAAGAATAAGAGGAGAAAAGCCAAATCGCCGTAATTCAAAGATTCATCGCAAGGTAAGGGGTGATTTGATCTGATTATTACGCCTTATAGGTTTTGATGATCAATAGAATAATTCAATCCGTTGGGAATCTCAAATTAGGATTCTAGGTTGTGCCCTAACATTATAATCCGACGTAATAATTTAATTGGAATTGATAAGAATGATTAATTGATGTGGAATGATTCTAGGCTAATTAGAAAATATGATTCTGTGGTCAAATGTATGTAAAAATGCATTAATAAATTCGGTTCTGGTGTATTGTAAAGTTTGGTGATGAATGGAATCAATGGGAATTGGAAAAGTGAAAAGGAACTGGTTTTGTGAAAATCACGTGTTATGCATCGACCCATGGTTATGTATCGATGCAAGCACCAAAATTTGGAAAATGAAATCGAATAAGCTATGCATCGACCCATAACTCTATGCATCGACACATAAGGAAAATTTTAAAGCTATGCATCGACACATACGTGTTATGCATCGATGCATACTGAACCAAATTTGAAAAATGCATAATTTTTAACTATATGCATCGACGACGATGCATGTGTTTATTACGTCTTATGTATTGATGCATGTTTATGCATCGATGCATACCGTGGTGAATAGAAGGAATTTTCTCGAAACGGTTTCGGCCATATCTTTGCGACCGAACTCTGATTTAAGCATAGTTGGTATCGTTGGAAAGCTTAGAACGAGTACTATCTATTAAAAACATTTTCAACACCAGTAATTGAGATCTTGAAGGATTAATATGGCTTTCGTAGCAAGAATCGTTGTAATTCGTGAATTATTCATTGTGATATTGTTGTAGGTTAATTCCATGTGTTGTAATTAACGTTATATGTTCATGATTTGTCGTTATCATGTGTCGTTGTTGTTATTGGTTATGAGTGGAATAATGTGTGTGATCATATTCCATATTTGGATTGTTGCATGCTCCATGTGCATGCATAAGCATTCTCGTGATGGTTCATTCCCATTGTGTGCATAGGACTTGCAGAGCCAATAACCGTACTCCAATGGATAATGGTGGTGAGGCTAGATTTGACCCAGAGGTGTATGGGAGAATCATTGATCGACGCTATTTTCCGAGGTGTAATGGAAGTGTGAACTTGGTTCACGCTTGGTACCACATGCATTCGAGTTCGATTGCATATGTAATTATAACATGTTAGGATGGTTTCTAGTGTTATAATTGCATTGATTGTTGTTATGTATAATGAATTGTATAGAATGTAATTGTGGATTTGTTAATCTAGTTATGCTAATGCGGTGGAATAATGTATTGATTGTTTTATTGTCTTTAAAGAAACGTATAATGCATTTTAATCTTGATGAAATCTCACCCTTACTTTAATGATTTCAAATTGAAGTGATTAATGCTCAAGAATTGGTGAGGATGGCTTATAGAGCTATGCTATTTAGATTGTCCGCTGTCGTTGCATGCTCGTAGTTTTAACACTAGGGAACCATCGCTTGGAATTTTAAAGATTAAACTTGTTTCTTTTGAGTTTATGTTTGGAATAATTATGTTTGGAGTTTATTCTGGATTTTATGTTCTTTCCGCTGTGTAAAACATAATCATTGGTTTGAATTATATTTAATAAGTTCTTTAGTAAAAGCATGATTATCAAGTATGATTTTTATCATTTTAAATTTTTAAATTGTGACGCCCTTTCGTTATGTCCAGTCTCTGATTAATTATATAATTAGCGGGGAAATTAGAAGGGGTGTGTCATACCCCAATTTTTGACCTAATATACCACCTTACATTTGCATCATTACATCACTAACGCTCGTAACATAGTTAATCGTGTAGCACTCATGTGTCAAATATAGGGTTTCATCAGATTTTTATCTGATTCAAGAGGCAACCAATTAGGGTTTGAGTTTTACTCACCTCATTTGATCTATCTTGATCAAAACATCAACCTCTGATCATCAGATATCCATCTTTTCTCACTGATCAATCAAGGATCGATTAGGGTTTTGGTCGAGTGAGTATTCTCCGACTTTTGAACAATGAATGACTTTTTGATAGAGATTGGTCATTCTATCTTAGATACAACATGTTAACCTAATTTCGATTCAAAACATCACAAGTTCATGACTTCATCACCATTCGAAACATCCGATGAAAATTCATCTCACAAAAGTCAAACTTTGACTTTTGGTCAAATTTTTCAAAACAAAACTTTTTCCATCACCAAAATACTTCAAATGATCCATCTTGATCATAAAAAATCAAAGAATTTGGAAAAGTCAACAAAAAGTCAAAAATTCCAACACAGAAAAATTTCTAAGTGTTAAAATTTTGTATTTTTTCCAAACTTCATGGCATTTTTTCACATAGTTCCACTTTGATTTGGGAAAAACTCAAAACATGAAAGTTGTAGCTCTTGAAACAAGCTTTCCAAAATGTCCAAGAACTATCAAATCCATGGAGTATAGCTATACTTTTGAAATTGAAACATAAGGCTCCATAAACATGATTTTCAAAGTTCAAAACTTCAAATTATAGCTCATCTTTGAATTTCTTCATCTAGAAGCAATGCCACCTTGCCAAATGGAGTTTAGAGCTGATAAATATCATCTAGAGATAATTGAGAAAAGATAAGATTAAATTGAGATTTTTACACATGGTTAAAAAAGGAAGCTTCCTTTTCCTTTTGCAAATGTCTTTCTTGCCCTTTAAGGCAACTTTGAATTACAAATGCCATGTACTTGTGCCTAATTTTTCAGAACTTTTGACCTATAAATAGAGGTCATGTTGGCCATTTGAATCTACACGAAAGCAATGCAAAGTTATTCTTCTCTCTTTCTTCAAAATCAAGAAACATAATGTATTTTGAGCAAACTTGCAATTTTGAAAATTAATGAAAACCATGGAAAGTTTTGGTGTCAAACACATTTCATAATCAATATATAACTTGTTTGAAGCTTAAGATTAACACAACTAAGCTAGAAACCGAAATCACATCTCATGAACATAAACTTGTACAACCGCTTTAAGTTTCAATTCATGGCTAGGCTTTATTAACTTGTGTTCCAAGCATCCAAACATCATCCATGAACATCATATGAATGATCCGACTTAACAACTAATCAGTAATGCTTTTTCTAGAAATCGAGCTCCATTTTCAGCTGATGCATGTGGACTTGGCTGGAGAGTTCCAGGTGATTCGAGGCAAGTGATCATACACCTTCCTAACATCCGCTGAAGCTCAAACAATCACCAAACAAGTTCGAAACACTCCAACATCATCTTCGATGTCACTTGAACAGTGAAAACTCAAACTTCAATCTCATAATTCCTTGCATTTAAATGGAAAACTTGGCCATTTGTTTTCTACACCTATCACGATCCTTAACCCTCAAACAATTTGAAAAATCATCAACTATACATCATTTCAATTAGAATTTTCATTTCTAGGGTTCTTCACGCTCGAAATTCAATCGTGTTAGATCAAAAAATTCAATTAACAACCATCATCATATTCCTTGTTAAAATTCGAGCAACTTTCATGTTTACTTCATCCAATTTCATTGAGAAACAAGGATTCTAGCATGGATTGAAGGATGAGGATCAAAGAAGAAGACTGTGGCTTCGTTGTTCTCGAAGTTTCTTCAAATTCAAATTTTCCAATATTATATTAACACGTGTTTTTTCAATACACGAATGAACGCTTGTCCCAGGGGTTTCAAAGACGCCGTAGTACTCTCGCCACGATACACCCATGTCCTGGGTTCAAACCTCCCATGGACCATTTTTTTTAAAAACTTTCATATTTTCTTCATTTTTCTTATAAACTTCAACATTTTTTTTAACCAATCAAAACTCCTCATTTTGAGGTGATTTTTTGAACACTTGTCAATAAATGTATCTATTTTATGATAGTGCAAAAATTTTCAGAAAAAACTTTCATCTGATCATATTTTAATCGAGCCGAAAACGACGCTTTGAGCACTATTCAAAACACCTTTAAAAGGTGAATTTTTCAAACTTTCGACTTCCGATTCTTTTCAAAACTTCTCATAGATAAACCTCACATTTCAAAACACTTTCAAAATCATTTCTTCAAAACTTTTCATCAAACTTACATCATTTTACCATGATCGATCCTATTTAAACGATAAAACCGAATTCGCTTTTCTCTCGAATTTCTAATCGATCATGGCCTCCTCACGTGTAAGTCCCAAAACATTCTTTTATGTACATACTTATTTCTTTGTACATATCACACTCTCTTCAGATACAACAAATTTTCATCCGTACATAATATGATATTTTTATACTCAAGTACGCATAAACTTCGATCGCTTGTTTTCATTTCACTGTATATACAAACCAACATTCTTTATGTACTACATATTTTCCTTGTACATATCAAAATACTTTTATACAAATCTTTGTCCGTATATAATACAGATATTTTTACTCAAACACGGATAAACTTCATCGCTTGTTTTCCGCTTCGTCAGATATACATCAATACCATTGGTATTGAAAGGAGCATTATTCCCTCGTGAAACTGCTTTCAAACCAATGGGCCACCCTTATGGTGTAAGTCCCAACCCTCCTATGTACATCCATCTTTCTCTGTATATAAATACTGTCTGTACATATTTACTTCCTTGTACACAATTCAAACTTGTAAATAATCAAGTTACGCTGCTTTTAAACGCTCGTTTACGTACACTTGTTTATAGTTTCCTTCATAAACTCTTGTAAATAAACATCATGCATTGTTTATATTTCCTTCATAAACCTCGTGAATACATATCACACACACACACACACACACACACTTGTTTATACAACTGTCTAGTTATAACATAACAACTAGTCTAACCAATAGGTTCCCAGCTATAGCCTCCGCTGGCTTTATACAAGATAACTCTCCCAGAGTTTAGCCTCCTCTTAGGCTTCATATAAGAAAACTCATTCATCTCGAGTTTAGCCTCCGCTTAGGCTTCATATAAGACAACACTCCCTTGTTGAGTCGCCTCCTCGGCTTCGCTCAAAAGAACTCCTCATTGAGTTTAGCCTTCTCTGGGCATCATACAATGTAAGAGACCATAAAATCTCTTAACAGCCTCCTATTGGGCTTCCAATACAAAGAATCACCCGCTAAGATAGAACCCCGAGAGTATAATTTCGATGAAATTGCTCTTAATTCCAAAAGGATGGTTTCTGATGAAACTTTTAAAGCCAAACCACCATACCCTATAGCTTCCTCTGAGCTTCATACAAGGACCTCGATGACCTCGAATGCCTCCTTTGGCTAACAATACAAGGACCCATGGGCTTTTTAAAAGCATCCCTTTAATCCAATAAATTTCTCCTCGAGATTTAGACATCTATCATCTCTATGGAAGAAGTATCTAATCTATCACATCACATACAACAAAAACTTTTCAAACTTTGTTCAAACAAAACATCTCTTAATTGTAAGTGGTAACGCTTGTACACTCAAGCAAAACACCCAATGCTTACAATTAAAAGATTCAATCTTTTTCAAAACATCTTTCTTAAACATGTAAGTGGTAACGCTTGTACACTCAAGAAAACATCTATAACTTACGATAAAGATTTTAATCAAACTTTTTTCAAAATGTATGTGATGAAATAGATTAGATACATTTTCATTAAGATGACATTTGTCTCTGCCTCTTACTAACATCCCGCTGCTTTCCACTAGCATAAGTGGAACTACGATTGCTCCGACTTTCTCAATATCCTTTGAGAATACGAGGCACAAGGTCTCATCCTTGCCGAGCAAATTTCTATCTCCCTGCACCAAACAAACCATAGATCCCTTTAGATCCGAGCTACAAATGCTCCGATTCCCACTAGATATGTATGTAAGATCCACGATCTATGAGCACAATAAAACAAACACTAGGATCCCATATAATCTATCCTTCTTAAAATCCCAAAGGAGAAACTTTCCCAATCATAGAAATAGCAATTAAAACACACAAACATATCAAACATATTCATATATAAAGCTATAGATAACTATATATATTTAGGGTGCTCCATCTATTCCCTTTATATAACAAACCCCTTACTGAATCTCCCAATGCGTGCTATGCCTAGTTTGCGCTTAGTCGTTACGCATATCAATATCAATTGAGGGTATTAATTTTCCCTTTTCATAATCATTAAATCATCTTTCTTGTGTTGAAAATAATAAAGCTTGATGCTCGCGGCATCTTTATAAACAAATCAAAAGAGTAAATCGCTTGAGCCGAGGATCTCGAATTATATTCAATTTCTCAGCGACACCTTTAATGCGAATCAGAAAATGGCGACTACTGGGAGTACACCAAACTTTGATTTTCAAAAATGTGACTTTGCTCAAGAGCACCAAGCTTTTTTGTTTTCAAAAGAAAAAAGGGTTAAGCTTTCATATGTGCATATATCTGTTTCTTTATTGTGTGTTTTCGCGATTTCATCTCGATGGAAAGAAATCCTAACCCGGATTTAAGAAACATTTTAAGATCTAGGTGGGGGTATTAACCGTGAGAAGTCTCAAGATTTACAAAGTTAATATCCTCTCTCTGGAGGTTGTCTTGGGGTTATTTGTGTTTAACAAGTATTTAAGACATTTTGCTTTCAAGGGACTCATGGTCGAGTTGGTCAGAGAACACATAACCCATCCCGCCATTTAGGATGTAGTGTAGATTATTCGTAAGCTCAGAGTAATTGTCATGCGAGACTACGATCAAAGTAGTTTCTCTTGAAAAATATTATTGGACCATCGAGTATTCAACAACCGATAATATTTCAAAGAGGAGTGTTGAGCCTATATTATCAGAACCCGCTTCACGTATGAATAAGCCCTTAGAACTTACCCACGCTTGATTCTTATCGCTGGCCTCATGCTCGTGACTTCAACGCTGACCGTGTGTATAACTACTAACCATGTTTGCCGATTCATGCATTCATACATTAAAAAAACTTCATTTCTCTTCCCATTTCCAAAGAATTTAGAGATTTTTCTTTGTAAAATATTTTAGGTTAGAGTGATGGACGCCGAGGAAGATTCACCAAGAGATACGCTTAGAATTCTCGACGTAGGAAAATTAAAAGAGTTAGCATCCTTGGTAGAAGATCCATCATATTTCGTAAAACGCTATGGAACTCTTTTAACTATTCGAACACTAATGTTGATGAAGGACTTCTCAAACTGCTCGCTTTACGATCCAGGTATCATTGCTTCACTTTCCCGATTATCAATTAATGCCTACTTTGGAAGAGTACGCGATATCCTAGGTATCTCAAGACGACAAAGTGCCTTTAATGGTTTGGAAGCCATTCCTAAGTCACCACCATTGCAACGATGACTCACTTAAAGAAACCGAGATAGACAAAACCTAACTACCAGAGGAAAACTCTTAGGACTAACTTCAAAGTTCCTAATGGAGAAGGCTCTTAAATTCTCTCACCGGTAGTATGGTAGCCTTTGAAGCTATTTTAGCTTTACTCCTCTATGGATTGGTGTTGTTTCCCAATGTCCCAAATTTCGCTGATATCAATGCCATAAGGATCTTTCGATTGGAAACCTGCTCCCACTTTGCTTGGTGACACGACGCCCTATTCATCATAGAAATCGCAAGGAGACGGAACTATCGTGGTGTCAGGTACCTCATTTTCAAATGGATTGTCTCACACTTGCCTAAATCTCCTATCTTCCGCGAAAACAAAGATGAATGGCATTGGTCAAGAAGACTCATGTCTCTTACAAACGATTTATATCCATTGGTATACCTTGGCGATAATGAGATGGAAATCATTGAGAGTCGTGGAGAATTTGCCAACGACTCTATCATTGGTACAAAAGGAGGAATCAACTACAACCCATTCTCGCGTAGACGTCAACTGATACGCAAACTCTAGTAAACCTCTTGATTTTACAAGAGAGTTATTTCTATCACGAAGGAGAAGATTCCCAAGGATCAAGGCTAGAATGATCGAGCTTGGCATCAATCCGAAAGAGAAAAAGGTAAGGCGAAGAATTATGTAGCCATGGAAACCTACACTTTGGGTAAAGAAAAGAGCAAAGGAATTTCAATGCCTTACGCTTATGAAGAACCCATGTTCTCAACCGCCCAAATTAACAATTTTTCCCGTCGAAACTATGGGAGAATACCAAGAAGCTTTGGCCAAGACGAGGTTTGAAAAGAGGCTTTGGAAAACAAGTTCCTTAAGACTAATCTTGAGAATGAGAAGCTCAAGAAGCAAGTCAAAGATCATGAAAAGACGCTTTATTTCCGTGATGAATGGCTCATGGAGAAGATGAGAAGATTCACGAAAGATAACGCAATCCGTAGATACGCCAAGGAAAGGAAGAGAAAGCTTGAAGAAATGACAACCAGCGATCCCGCCCCGACAAGTGGAAGAAAGTCATTAGCAAGCTAAAAGCCGAGAAAGTCGAATCGAAAGCTCACTATGGAAAGGAAACTCGTCAAGTTGATCAAGCCTTTGGATCTTCATCCGACTAAGACGCTTAATTAATTTAGTTTGTAATTTTATCATTTATTTTATCATTTGTGTGAGCAATGCTCCAAAAACAATATTGTTGTAATCTTCTTTCAATAATCAATAAGTGTGTGTTTTCCATCCAAATATTTGCCGTAAATTTCTTTTAGCATAAATTTTGGAAATCTTTCTTTACAATCATAATCATGCATCATACTTTGCATTTAAGTCTATTGTCTAGAGTTTGATCTTTGAATGCTTGAACAGATAGGAAAAGATCGCCAAGTCGTCGTGGTTCTTAGAGTTTCTCAACCGCCCACACCAACTCGAACATACGATACAAGATCAAAAAGAAGAAAAGTAATCAAGGATTTGAACAAGAGAATGTTGAACTGAGTACAAGTAACAACACTACAAGAAGAAGTGGAGAGACTCACGCCTTTGGTCAACTCAATATTAGCAAGAAAGTCAACAAAGATCAAGCCAAAACCAAGCAATGATTTCGAAGACACTACTACTCCGGCCAAATGTCAGCAAAGAGTTCACCTTCAAGATGCCGTAGGCTATCCATGGGCATGCCTTTCAACTTTGCATCGGATTTCGCCAACCGACTTCTCAAGTGCAAACAACCACGCTTGAAATACCTACTTTGCAAAAAACTCTACATTTACTCCGCAACATGGAGTAACTCTTCCACAAGTAACAATGCCGGTTTCTCAACCAATTATGACGAACTCTCCAGAGTGCACGCTACCATAGACGAAGAAGTTCACCATACTCCGTGCAATAACACAATTCCCGTGGCTCGATGGAGAATCTCCAGAACAACTCCTCAAAATGCAATTGAAATTAAAACAATTGGAAAAGAATTGTTTAGAAAACGCCTGTGATTTGTGCTTACTTCGTAAGGATACTACAAAATTCAAAGTCCCCGACTTTGAAAAGTACAAGGAAACTCCTGTCCACAAAGTCATCTCACGATGTATGCCAGAAAATGTCCACATACAACGACGATCACCATTGTTAATCCACTACTTCCAAGATAGTCTCACCGGTGCGATCAAGTGGTACATGAGATTAGACAAACAAGTATCCAAGCATTCAATGACTTAGGTGAAGCATTCGTACAACAATATAAGTTCAACTTGGATATGGCTCCCGATAGGGACCAACTCCGCTCCATGTCTCAAAAAGAAAGAGAAACATTCAAAGAATATGCGCAACGATGGAGGGAAATGGCTGCCCAAGTCAACCCACCATTGGAAGAGAAGGAGATGACTAAGGTATTCTTGAATACTGGCTCATTCTACTACGAGCGAATGATCGCTAGCGCCCCGAGATTTCACCGAGATGGTGAGCATGGGAATGCGATTAGAAGAGGGGGTTCGAACCAGACGCCTAACCAAGGAAGCAGGATCTTCTAGTGGAATAAAGAAGATTGGAGCCAGTTTTCCAAAGAAAAAAGAACATGACATAGGAATGTTATCCCGAGGAAACCGTGAAGAATGTCATTCAACAACGATGTAGCTGCCATAGCACCCGCCGCCAACACAAGTCTAAACACGTGAATTGCTCCACAATTTCAACAAAATCAACAAACTCAATGCCTCGCCAATGTGCCCGCAGCTCAAGAATCAAACTGCGCCGGTCACGCATTCGACCCAATTCCAATGACATACGTAACTTTACCTACGCAAATAGAAAAGAATCTGACATGCATAAGGTCACCACCTCCTCCCAAAAATTGCCGTGGTGGTACAAAATAGACGATGCCTTTTCACCAAGGGCACCAGCCATGACCTTGAGCATTGCATAGCATTAAAAGCGTAAATACAAATATTAGTGAGAGCTAATCTTCTTCCTTCGTAATACAACCGGACGCAAGCCAATCCGCTTCCACACAAAGGACACTCAAAGGAGTTTGATACTAAGAAATACATATGTACTCGTCACATTTAAACTTGATCAAAGGAAAATTAGTACATCTCCCTGAAACATATAGCGCAATGGGTGCCTTCACTAAGCACGATTACGTAGCTTGCCGCATCTGCTTCAAAGATCTTCAAGGATGTCCCACCATAAGAGCATACATTCAGCGATTGTTTGATATCTGACCTATGATCTACGTAAATGTAGATGACCATGACGTAAATACAATAGGGCATTTTTCGCATGAGCTTTTAGTCTCAGATATCAACTCGGAAAATCCCGAAGTAAACGTTATCATCCCTTGTTTCGATGTACCCAAACATGTGGAGATTGAATACAACGGTTCCAACGTCCCAGAGTCTCCTTTGGCGATTTGCTTACCCGATCCTGTTCCATACAGTTCTACCAAAGCAATTCCTTACCAATACAATGCAACCCTGATAGAGGATGAGAAGGAGAAACCCATGCCTACTCTTCCAGCTAATGTCAATATAATAGAAATCGGACAAGTAACACGAAGTGGACGAGTACACACTCCATTGCCACCAAGACCGCCTGCAGTTCCTGTTGTTAGACAAAATCCAGTTAACATATCTTCCGAGAATCCTGCAACGATTCCCGTTGTTAACCCAAGCACAAATTTTGGTCCTCCTGATAGAGCCAACGTCAACGCAGATTTTGATGAGATACTAAAATTAATCAAGAAAAGTGAATACCGAGTCGTGGATCAACTGATACAGACTCCTTCCAAGATTTCAAAACTGTCTCTACTCCTTAACTCCGAAGCTCACCGAGAAGCTTTAATGAAGGTACTAGACCAAGCATATGTAGACCATGATGTGACTACGCATCAGCCAAGGTATTGTCGCCAACATAACAGCTTGTAATAATCTAAGTTTCAGTGATGAGGAACTTCCAGAAGAAGGGAAAAATCACAACTTGGCCTTGCACATCTCGATGATTTTCCAATCAGATTCCCTGTCCAATGTATTGGTAGATACTGGTTCATCTTTGAACGTAATGCCGAAAACGACACTCGCTCGTTTGACTTACAAAGGGACACCAATGAAATTCAATGACATAGTAGTAAGAGCTTTCGACGAGTCAAGGAAGTCGCTTATCGGGAAGTAGATCTCCGATGACAATTGGTCCGACACTTTCCAAATTACTTTCCAAGTCATGGACGTACAACCGCTTACATTGTCTACTAGGAAGACCTTGGATCCACGAGGCAGAGCAGAATTCTACCTCCATCGAAATTAAAATTCACAAGAATGGAAAGTTGGTGACCATCACGGTGAACAAGCTTTGCTTGTAAGCCATTTGTCCGCTTTCTTTCATCACAAAGAATGACATTGAAGGAACACATCTCCTCGAACATCCGTTAGAAGATGAATCTACCAAGAAAAACAGATCATCTATCTCTTCATATAAAGAAGCGCACGTATAGTGAAAGATGGCAATGTTGAAGGATGGGACAAGTAATCAAACCGCAAGAACGAAACAAAGTCGGACTCGGGTTCACACCAGATTCTCCAAAGACAAGCAAAAGATGAAGCACTTCGACCAATTAAAGAAGTCTTCAACAAAGGGGGTTTCTTAAACCCCGTCTCCAAGAAGTTAGCATTGTAACCATTGAAGATAATGAAGACGATCCTCCAATCAAGAGTGGAGCACTTATTTAAACAACCGAATATGTGTCTCAAGAGGAATTGCTACCGATCGATCAATTCAAAGACATGTCCCTCGCAACGACATGAAAATCCACCGTCCCTTCTCAAGTTTGGGATACCTTGGGAGAACCCAAGGTAAATTTGACTACATGGTGAAATATATCGCGCGTAAAGCTCGAGAATCGTAATCAAGATATCCAACCCACGTGGATGGGGTGATTCTTTTGAGTATCCTAGTCAATCGAGGAGGTATACTGCTTCACGCCTAATCACCAATCGAGGTCCCGAATGAAGATCTCGCTTAACACGCCTATGGAATTCACTAAACCGATCCGATTATCACTACATCAACATGATCATCAAGATCGTGAGTACGATTCAGATACGGCGGAAAGTGTCGCCAACAACGAGTCTCTCCACTTAAGATTGGAGGATACATCCCCAGAATTCAACACAAAGGTCAACAGGAAGTACATATGTTGTATCCCATACTTCCCGATCTATTCATCAAGCGGAAGAAGACTGCTTTAGCAGCACGAAAGGCAAAGTCCATCGTCCAGAGTCTTCAAAACCTGCTCAACCAACGACCAAAGTCTACTCAAGGGTTAAACCAAAGGGAAATTACCGTATACCCGACTTCCAAGGAGTTCGCCACCACTGAAACTCGAAGTTCGGACTAACGCTCCTAGTTCTAAGTAGTTTATCTTTGCTTTTGTTTTGAACTCTCACTTCGCCCAGAGTGAAGAGATGTTTTATAGGGTTTAGCTTTTAAATAATTTCTCTTTGTCTTGCCCAAGACATATGAGTTTGTATTTTAGGGCCCTATTTCATATTGTGAATCATAAATAAATGCGTTGTTTTGATTCCACACTTTGTGTTTATTTTTCATTTTACCCTTTCTTGGCAATGATAATCCTAAAAAACACAATAAAAAAAAAATCTTCAAAAAAATAAAATAATTTGCATACACTTTCACATTGACTTTTTCAAAAAAAAATGATAAGAAGTTAATTAATCAAATATGCAGATTAACAGATGGACAAATCCATTGAAAACGATAACTCTATGCTCTCTCCCAACTTTGAAATCCCCTGTGAAGTTGCCGAGGAAGAAGTTGAAGAAGAGATCCCAGATGAAATTTCTAGACTGCTAAAGAACGAGGAAAGGATCATTCAACCTCACAAAGAACCTCTGGAAGCAATCAACTTGGGTTCTGAAGAAGACAAAAAAGAAGTAAATATTTGAGCCTCACCGACAAAGAACGCCAAGAGCAAACCGATAGATCTTCTCAAAGAATATGTTGATATGTTCGCTTGTCCTACCAGACATGCCGGTTTGATACCAAAGATCGGAGCATCATTTGCCATTAAAGCCGAGTGTTCACCGCTAATAAAAGTCGAGAAGAGTTCACCCCGATATGGCTGAAAAATCAAAAGGAAGTTCAAAACACCGACGCAGTTTCCTCTCTCGAATATCCTCAATGGCTAGCCAACATAGTACCGCTCCAAGAAAGACGGAAGGTCGAATGTGTGTTGACTAACGGATCCGAACAAGGCAAGTCCGAAGACGATTTCCGCTCGATATTGACATGCTAGTGGATAGCACCGCAAAATTCAATGTCTTTTCCTTCATGGATGGTTTCTCCGGTTATAATCGATCGTAATGGCTCCCAAGACATGGAGAAGACATCCTTCATCACGCCACGGGCACTTTTTGCTACAAAGTAATGCCGCTTGATTAAAGAATGCAAGCAACTTACCAAAGGGCGATGACTACTCTCTTCCATGACATGATGCACAAAGAGATCAAAGTCTACGTGGACGGCATGATAGCAAAGTCCGACACTAAAGAAGAGCATATAGTATCTCAAGTTGTTTCAACGACTAAGGAAATTTCATCTACCGAATCCTAACAAATACACCTTTGGGGTAAGATCCGAAAACTCCTAGGTTTCATCGTCACCAAAGAGGTATTGAAGTGGACCCCGACAAAGTCAAGGCTATTCAAGAAATGCCTACGCCACATACGAGAAGCAAGTAAGAGGATTTCTGACGGTTGAATTACATCTCCATTTATCTCTCAAATGATCGCACTGTGGGTCGATATTCAAACTTCTCCGCAAGAATCAAGAAGTTGTATGGATGTAAGATTGTCAAAAGCTTTTGACAAGATCAAGGAATACCGCCGTAACCACCAATATTGATCCCTCCAAAGGAAGGAAGACCGTTAATCCTATACCTTACCGTGTTGAAGAGTCCATGGGTCGTGATTGGACAACAAGATGAAACCTAAGAAGGAGCATGCCATTTACTACTTGAGTAAAAAGTTCACAGATCGTGAAACTCGCTACTCCATGCTCGAGAAAACATGTCGCTTTGGTGTGGCTTCAAAACGCTCCGCCAAGACATGATCAATCACACAACTTGGTTAATCTCCAAAATGGATCCAATCAATACGCCTTGAAAGCCCGCCTTAACAGAAGAATTGCTCGATGGCGTATGTCGCTATCCGAATATGACATCCAAGACGCTACCAAAAGCGGTCAAAGGAAGCATTCTCGCCGATCACTTGGCTTATCACCAACGAATACCAATCTCTCAAATTTGACTTCCCACGAGGATGTTATGTACTTAAAGATGAAAGATTGCGACTAACCGCCCCGAGAAGGACCAGATCCGTAATCTAGATGGGGCCTAATTTTGATGGAGCAGCTTAACGCTATGGCAATGGAATGGGGAAGTCATCATTACTCCCGAGGGTTCTCATATCCTGCCGCCGATCGCTCGATTGCACCAACAACATCGCAGTAATACGCTTGCATCATGGGTATTGAAGAAGCTATCGACTGAGGATCAAGATCCTTGATATATATGGAGACCCTTGTGATCAACCAAATCAAAGACAAGTATGAAACTCATCATCTTGGTTTGATTCCTTACGTAGATTATGCAAGACGTTTGTTGACTTTCTTCAACAAAGTTGAACCGCATCATATCCCCGAGATCGAATCGAATGGCGACGCTTTTAGCTACTCTATCTTCCATGTTCAAAGTCAACGATTGGAACGATATGCCTAAAATCGCATCGACGCCTTGAAAGACCGTGATATGTGTTCGCAATCAGCGCTTCGATGATAAACCGTGGTTCCATGACATCAAATGTTTCCTTCAAACACGAGAGTACCCATTCGACATCGCATAAGGATAAGAAACTCTAAGGAGGATTTCAAAACTTCTTCCTAAATGAAGATGTGCTTTACAAAAGAAACTTCGACATGGTTCTCGCCCGATGCGCGATGCAAGAAGCATACGATCATCCATGAAGTGCATGAAGGGTCCTTTTGAACCCATTCGAATGGGCATGCAATGTCCGTAAAAATCTTGAGAGCAGGATACTATTGATAACGATGGAATCGATTGTCAGAACACGCCAAAAGGTGTCACAAGTGCCGATCTACGCAGATAAGATCCATGTGCCACCGACTTACTCAACGCTCTCTTCTCCGTGGCCTTTCTCCATGTGGGTCATTGACATGATCGGAATGATCGAACCAAAAGCGCCCAACGGACATCGCTTCATTCTAGTGGCTATTGATTACTTCACCAAATGGGTCAAGCAAAGATTACGCCAACGTTACAAGACAAGTGGTTGTGAGGTTCATCAAGAACAACCTTATTTGCCGATATCGAGTTCCAAGCAAGATCATTACGCATAATGGATCAAACTTGAACAACAAAATGATGAAAGAACGTGTGAGGAATTCAAGATCGAGCATCATAACTCATCTCGTTGCCAAAAGATGAACGGCACCTGAAGCCGCCAACAAGAACATCAAAAGATCGTCCAAAAATGGTCATCACTTACAAAGATCGGCACGAATGTCGCCATTTGCTCGCATGGGTATTGTACTCAAGACGCACTTCAACAGGGCAACTCCTTTTCTCTAGTATACGGCATGGAAGCAGGTTCCCCGAGAAGTTGAGATTCCATCAATGAGAGTTCTTATGGAAACTAAGTTATCCGAGGCCGAATGGTGTCAAAGCAGATACGACCAAATTTAACTTAATTGAAGAAAAGCACCGACCGTGTCATGGACAACTATATCAAAGAAGGATGAAGAAAGCTTTCGACAAAAAGGTCCGACCGTGAATTCGAGAAGGCGACTCGCTTAAAAAGATTCGCCTTTTCAACCGATTCTAGGGGAAAATGGACTCCTAATTACGAAGGCCCATACATCGTCAAAAGAAGCTTTTCCGGCAAGATATGACTCACAACCATGGACGGTGATGAACTCCGTATCTTGTAAATGCTGATGCCAAGAAATACTTTGTCTAAAAAACAAAAGAACAGCTCGGTAAGTCGAAACCCAAAAGGGCGGCTTAGGCAAAATGAGCGCCCTATGGTCCGAAACCCAAAAGGCGGTCCAGAAAAATTAGAGACAATAAATGTAAATTATCCCGATAGATTGAAAACCCGAAAAGGCAATCTAGGCAAAATAAGGATACAAAATGACAAAGTAATCGCAATCATCAGACAATCAAGAAACTTCCGTCAACGGATCTTCAATCAAAGCTTCTAAAGCAACAAGCACAGTGGAAATTCAAAGTTGTTAGGGATAATAGCGGTTATTTGCTTTCATTGTAGCCTTTTCCCAATAAATTATCATTTCCAACTCTTGTAGATAGCTCATGGAATCACGCCTTTGGCTGATTACCACTCTATCAATAAATTTGAGCCTTGTGCCTTTTGTTTGCAATCCTTACTTTATTCTGTTTTGCAAAATAACGCTTTTTATTGTGAAAATCACTTTTTGAAACTAAAAGGTTTTAAATGAATTTTTACTTCAAAATTTTGAAACAAAAAAAAAGAAGCAAAAATGTTCCTTTGAACTATGAACACAAGAAAGAACTTCAACAGTTCCTACGCGAGTGTTTCAAATCTCCGAAGGATAGAATGACTGCTACAAGAAGTCTTCTCCTCAGCAGAAGTCATCAAAGGACGATATTCTTATCCAAAAGGAATTCCCAACAAAGTTGCCAATGAAACGCCTTTCTCCGAAAGTTTAAAGCATGCAACTTAGATCCTTCATCAGCAACATCTACACCATTTCTGCGGATATTGTTAAGTATTTGTTCGAACTGTGACGTGGTCCTTTTCCCAAATACCTCTTTAGTATTCTGTCAAGTATTGTTAAACATGCATATAACATTCATGACATTCATACATAATAGCATCATTTATGCATTTTTGCATTCGTAAAAAATGTTTGCTTCTATATCACTGGTTTAAATCACACTTATTCATGTAGGTTTGATCATATCCCCAGTAGATTATCCCAAAACAGAGAAATACATCTTTTTTCTCTCTCCTGTTCCCCAGCTGAGATCATTCCTCATCAGGAACAAAGACTTGATTGACCCTTTCTTTCCAGTTCATTCCTGGATAGAACCCTGTCTATCATCAACAAAGCAATAAGCAATAGCCTCATCATTTGAGCCGCTTATTTTTTTTTCTTTTCATTCCTAAACTTGTCATGAAAGTTTGTTCTTCTCAACAAAGTTAAATCACGACTGTACGAGAAATTCACCAGCAGTTGTCTTTCTGTCTAAAAGAAAACCTGGGTCTTCCAATCAAAATGCCCGCGTCTTCTCAAAAGAGAGATCCTCGGCAAGATTGTATCCAAGAAGATAGAAACTCATTTTGAGTTCTGTTTTTCTCACTGTTTGTTATTCACAAGGCTGAATACTCAGTAATATATCTTAAAGATTTACCTTGTTATAGTTATCACTTTGCTGATAATTGGTAATATCTTCAAAACTCATTTGAGATCTGTTTCCATCATTTGTCCGATATTCACAAAGTCAATACTCGACAAAATTTCTTAAAAGATTTACCTTGTTATAGTTATCACTACCGATAATTGGTAATATCTTTAGAATTCATTACCATGAAATATCACAAGGTCGATAATTGGTAATATCATTTTCACTTACCTTAAACATTGTCACAAGGTCGATAAGGTAATCTCTTTGTTTCAAAGCAAAATGATATTCACATGTTTTGTGAATCTCTTTTCCCCATCGAGACATATTACTTGTTTCTCAACAAAAGGATCCTCTTTATTAGATAGATCGAGTCATCCTTACAAATTTTTCCCTACAATGTCATTTCTTTGATATCTTCGGTGAAACTTTTACAATCATTTTGCATCATTCGCATTTTTGGTATCTTAGGTCCAAAATTTACAGATTTCGATATTTAAGTCTCTTTACACCTATCAAAACAAAGATATTCATCTTCATCTTTCAGGTTAAAGAAACTTAAATAGGGCATTTGTCATACCCCAATTTTGACCTAATATACCACCTTACATTTGCATCATTACATCACTAATAGCTCGTAATGTAGTTAATCGTGTAGTATTCACAAGTCAAATTTAGGGTTTCATCGATTTTTATCTGATTCAAGAGGCAACCAATTAGGGTTTGAGTTTTACTCACCTCATTTGATGTATCTTGATCAAAACATCAACCTCTGATCATCAGATATCCATCTTTTCTCACTGATCAATCAAGGATCGACCAATTAGGGTTTTGGTCGAGCATGAGTATTCTCTGACTTTTTGAACAATGAATGACTTTTTTGGCTAGAGATTGGTAATTATATCTTAGATACAACATGTTAACCTAATTTCTGGATTCAAAACATCATAGAAGTTCACAGACTTCATCAATCAATTTCAGAAACATCTGATGAAAATTCATCTGCACAGAAAAGTCAAACTTTGACTTTTGGTCAAAATTTTCAAAACAAAACTTTTTCCATCACCAAAATACTTCAAATGATCCATGTTGATCATAAAAAATCAAAGAATTTGGAAAAGTCAACAAAAAGTCAAAAATTCCAACACTTAGAAAAATTTCAAGTGTTAAAATTTTGTATTTTTTCCAAACTTCATGGCATTTTTTCACATAGTTCCACTTTGATTTGGAAAAAACTCAAAACATAAAAGTTGTAGCTCTTGAAACAAGCTTTCCAAAATGTCCAAGAACTCTCAAATCCATGTAGTATAGCTATACTGTTGAAATTGAAACACAAGGCTCCATAAACATGATTTTCAAAGTTCAAAACTTCAAATTATAGCTCATCTTTGAATTTCTTCATCTAGAAGCAATGCCACCTTGCCAAATGGAGTTTAGAGCTGATAAATATCATCTAGAGATAATTGAGAAAAGATAAGATCAAATTGAGATTTTTACACATGATTAAAAAAGGAAGCTTCCTTTTCCTTTTGCAAATGTCTTTCTTGCCCTTTAAGGCAACTTTGAATTACAAATGCCATGTACTTGTGCCTAATTTTTCAGAACTTTTGAAATATAAATAGAGGTCATGTTGGCCATTTGAATCTACACCAAAGCAATGCAAAGTTATGCTTTCTCTCTTCTTTCTTCAAAATCAAGAAACATAATGCATTTTGAGCAAACTTGCAATTTTGAAAATTAATGAAAACCATGGAAAGTTTTGGTGTCAAACACATTTCATAATCAATATATAACTTGTTTGAAGCTTAAGATTAACATAAACTAAGCTAGAAACTAGAAATCACATCTCATGAACATAAACTTGTACAAACTGCCTTAAGTTTCGAATTCATGGCTAGGCTTGATTAACTTGTGTTCCAAGCATCCAAACATCATCCATGAACATCATATGAATGATCCGCCCTTAACAACTAATCAATGTTTTTAAATCGAGCTTCCATTTTCAGCTGATGCAGGTGGACTTGGCTGGAGAGTTCCAGGTGATTCGAGGCAAGGTGGTGATCATACACCTTCCCTAACATCCGTTGAAGCTCAAACAATCACCAAACAAGTTCTGGAAACACTCCAACATCATCTTCGATATCATCTTGAACAGGTGAGAACTCAAACTTCAATCTCATAATTCCTTGCATTTAAATGGAAAACTCTTGGCCATTTGTTTTCTACACCTATGACGATCCTTAACCTCAAACAATTTGAAAAATCATCAACTATACATCATTTCAATTAGAATTTTCATTTCTAGGGTTCTTCACGCTTCGAAATTCAATCGTGTTAGATCAAAAATAAATGCAATTAACAACCATCATCATATTCCTTGTTAAAATTCGAGCAACTTTCATGTTTACTTCATCCAATTTCATTGAGAAACAAGGATTCTAGCATGGATTGAAGGATCGGAGGATCAAAGAAGAAGAACAGGGCTTCGCGCGTGTTCTTGAGTTTCTTTCAAATTCAAATTTTCCAATATTATATTAACACGTGTTTTGTTTCAATACACGAATGAACGCTTGTCCCAAGTTGCCAAGACGCCGTAGTACTCTTCCACGATACCACCCATGTGTCCCGGGTTCAAACCTCCCATGGACCATTCTTTTTAAAAACTTTCATATTTTCTTCATTTTTCTTATAAACTTCAACATTTTTTTTAACCAATCAAAACTCCTCATTTTGAGGTGATTTTTTGAACACTTGTCAATAAATGTATCTATTTTATGATAGTGCAAAAATTTTCAGAAAAAACTTTCATCTGATCATATTTTAATCGAGCCAAAACGACGCTTTGAGCACTTTTCAAAACACCTTTAAAAGGTGAATTTTTCAAACTTTCGACTTCCGATTCTTTTCAAAACTTATCATAGATAAACCTCACATTTCAAAACACTTTCAAAATCATTTCTTCAAAACTTTTCATCAAACTTACATCTTTTTACCATGATCGATCCTATTTAAACAATAAAACCGCTTTCTCTCGAATTTCTTAATCGATCATGGGCCTCCTCACTGTAAGCCCAAAACATTCTTTTATGTACATAATTATTTCTTTGTACATATCACACTCTTCAGATATAAACAAATTTTTATCTCGTCCATAATACAAATATTTTTATACTCAAGTATGCATAAACCAACATTCTTTATGTACATACATATTTTCCTTGTACATATCAAAATATTTTTTATACAAATCTTTGTCTATATAATATGATACTTTTTACTCAAACACGGATAAACTTCGATCGCTTGTTTTCCGCTTCGCTCAGATATACATCAATACCATTGGTATTGAAAGGAGCATTATTCTCGTGAAACGCTTTCAAACCAATGGGCCACCCTTATGGTGTAAGTCCCAACCTCCTATGTACATCCATCTTTCTCTCGTACATAAATACTCGTCTGTACATATTTACTTCCTTGTACACAATTCAAACTTGTAAATAATCAAGTTACGCTGCTTTTAAACGCTCGCTTCACGTACACTTATTTATAGTTTCCTTCATAAACTCTTGTAAATAAACATCATGCATTTTATATATTTCCTTCATTAACTCCTCGTGAATACATATCACACACACACTTGTTTATACAATCGTCTAGTTATAACATAACAACTAGTCTAACCAATAGGTTCCCATGCTTATAGCCTCCGCTGGGCTTTATACAAGATAACTCTCCCACGTAGTTTAGCCTCCTCTTAGGCTTCATATAAGAAAACTCATTCATCTCGAGTTTAGCCTCCGCTTAGGCTTCATATAAGACAACACTCTGCTGAGTCACCTCCTCTTGGGCTTCGCTCAAAAGAACTCCTCATTGAGTTTAGCCTTCTCGGCATCATACAATGAAAGAGACCATAAAATCTAATAGCCTCCTATTGGGCTTCCAACACAAAGAATCACCCGCTAAGATAGAACCCGAGAGTATAATTTCTCGTGAAATTGCTTAATTCCAAAAGGATGGTTTCCTGAAATCCTTTTAAAGCCAAAACCACCATACCCTATAGCTCTCGAGCTTCATACAAGGACCTCGATGACCCTAATGCCTCTCCTTGGGCTAACAATACATGGACCCATGGGCTTCTTAAAAGCATCCCTTTAATCCAATAAATTTCTCTCGAGATTTAGACATCTATCATCTCTATGGAAGAAGTATCTAATCTATCACATCACATACAGTCAAAAAACTTTTCAAACTCTGTTCAAACAAAAACATCTCTTAATTGTAAGTGGTAACGCTTGTACACTCAAGAAAAACACCCAATGCTTACAATTAAAAGATTCAATCTTTTTTCAAAACATCTTTCTTAAACATGTAAGTGGTAACGCTTGTACACTCAAGCAAAACACCTATAACTTACTTTAAAGATTTTTAATCAAACTTTTTTTCAAAATGTATGTGATGAAATAGATTAGATACATTTTTCATTAAGATGACATTTGTCTCTCTCTCTTACTAACATCCCATTTCTTTCCACTAGCATAAGTGGGAACTACGATTGCTCTGACTTTCTCAACATCCTTTTGAGAATACGTAGGCACAAGGTCGCATCCTGCCGAGCAAATTTCTATCTCCCCGCACCAAACAAACCATAGATCCCTTTAGATCCGAGCTACAAATGCTCCGATTCCCACTAGATATGTATGCGTAAGATCCATGATCTTTGCGAGCACAATAAAACAAACACTAGGGTCCCATATAATCTATCCTTCTTAAAAATCCCAAAGGAGAAACTTTCCCAATCATAGAAATAGCAATTAAAACACACAAAATATCAAACATATTCATATATAAAGCTATAGATAACTATATATATTTAGGGTGCTCCATCTATTCCCTTTATATAACAAACCTCCTTACTCGATCTCCCAATGCGTTGCATCTAGTTTGCGCTTAGTCGTTACGCATATCGATATCAATTGAGGGTATTAACAACTTTCCCTTTTCATAATCATTAAATCATCTTTCTTGTGTTGAAAATAATAAAGCTTAATGCTCATGCATCTTTATAAACAAATCAAAAGAGTAAATCGTTTTGCTGAGGATCCAATTCATATTCAATTTCTAGCGCGACACCTTTAACGCGAATGTGGTGTTACAGCTGGCATGTGAACTTTTGAGTTTGTACTCTATGTTCTTCCCGTAGTTTGGCAAGAGTACTTTGTACCGCATTATTTTCACTTTGCTTTGGCATTTGCTGGCCAAGCTTATAATCAAATTTGTTCTAACAATTCTTCTTACTTCTGAAGAGATGTTAATTTGAACATTCACATAAAACATATGTATTGTAACAGAAGATAAGAAGTCTTACACTCATATAGAAGATAATCTTCTGGTTGAATTTTTTTATATCTAGAGCTTCTGTAAATGCAACTTCTGAGTTGTACTTTTGTTTTGTTTCTTCAGAAGTTGACAACTGCACTTCTGTTCAATTTTCACAGTTCCAGAGTTTCTGGAAAATATGCAACTTCTGAGTGTGATCTTCTGTTCTGTTTCTTCAGAGGTTGAACTTCTGTTCTTTCAATATTTTCAACCTCCTATTTTACTTCTCTTCCAGGTTAAGTTCCAGACTTTGGAACATAAACCTTCTTCCTATCATGTGTAGCTAGCATCCAGAGTCCAGGTGCTAAGGTTGGTGTTTCAACGTCACCTTTTAGAATATCTGCAACATAGATATTTTTTTCTTTTGGTACCCATATCCTTCTGGGTCCTTTCGGGTTAGAAGTTCTAAGGTTCTGTTTGAACCTTGGTTTAACATAAAAGCTTTCGTGAGTGTGACGGTATTTAATGTCATGTGTGTGCCCATTGTTCCGTAAGTTTTGTTTGAACTTTGGTTTAACATGAAAATCTTTAGAGTATGACGGTATTTAATGTTGTGTGTGTGACCATACTCAAATTGTTTGTGAAGTGGTTTGTACGTGATTTTCATTTCATCAACAAATTTTGGTTGATATATTTCTTTCCTCCGGGGCTTTATATCCTAAACCTTTTCTATTGTTTCTAGAAACTCCATAAATCATAAAAGCCATCTTGCTTCTGTCTAAGCTTTTAGCTAGAAACTTCTGAAAACTGTAGTCATATTCTTTCAAAATATTTTTACAACTTGAAGCATCTTCTGAGCTAGATATTTTTTGAGAATTATTAAAATCATTTTTAAGTTTAATATTATTTTCTTTAAGCTCGTAATTTTCTAACTTGTTGCTCAATTTCGTATACAAGATTCGCCTAAGTTTCTTGTATTTAATTTTGATTTGACTATATGTTTCAAGAAGTTCTGACAGACTATCTTCTAAATCAATTCTAGTAAGTTCAGAAAATACCTCTTCTGACTCAGAGTCAGAGGCAGAGTCATCTGCTGGAGTTGCCTTAGACGCTAGATTTGCATGTTCATCTTCCGAATCAGCTTCAGCATTAGAAGATTCTGAGTCGTCCCATGTGACCAGAACTTTAGCTTCTTCTACTTGGGCATTTCCTTCATGAGACACTTTGAGAGACTCAAAAATGTCATATGCTGTATCTTTATTTGTGATTTTTTCATACTTCATTTCTGATATAGCACTTAAAGAATGCTTCTAGCCTTGTGGTGATTTTTATAATCAATCTTTTGTTGTTTATCCATAGATTTTCTATATATCTTGTTTCCTTTTGCGTCCAATGGATGTTTGTAACCATCCAAAACCATATCCCATAGATCGACATCATAACCTCGAAATAAAACTTTCCACTATCCTTCTAATATGCAAAATCTTCTCCATCAAACATTGGAGCTTTTATGTTGTTGTTTTCTATTGCCATCTTGTGTTATTCCCTTCTGGATCTTTATCTGACACGGTTAAGTGTTTGCACACAGAACCAAGAGCTCTAATACCAATTGAAGGCTCGGAAAAACACTTAGAAGGGGGGAGGGGGGTTGAATAAGTTTTTCTTACATTGAAAATGAATCCTTAAATAAACTTCCAGAATTTGACCGTTGGTGGTAGCGTGCCTTGAATGATGGAAAATGTAATAATGACTCTACTGTAGCCTTTAGGTGATTTTACTTGACTTCTATCTTCATGTGATTTTGCTTTGTTGAATAATCCTTGGAAGTTGGACTACTCAAGTATTTTGTCTTCTTCTTCGCTCATCTTAACGTTACTGGAAGTTTTTGTCTTTTAGAAGATGGCGTTTATATTTAAAACATCTTCTAAATATTTTCTCATCAGAACTTCTGTTGGTGCTTCCATCAGAAGTTTACTTTTCCTGCTTCTGTCAGAGTTTACGTCTATAAGAAGTTTGCTATTCTTGCTTCTATCAGAAGTTGCACTATTCTTGCTTCAATGGGTTGCGCTTATACTTGCTTCCTACCGAGCTTGCTTATGTCAAGATGTGTTGTGCTTGCTTCGCTCCGTTCTTGCTTCTACTCGTGATGTGCTTTTCTTACTTCTGTTGTGCTTGCTTATGCTTCGGCTATTCTTGTTTCGCTCGTCAGGCTTGCTTCTACTCGTGTTATGCTTGCTTCTTCGTGTTGTGCTTGACCGTAAGTTCAATTCTCATCGAACTTCTAATACTTCATCTTCTGTAGCCTTGTTATACATCTTCTATTCATAACATATTGTTGGTGCCTTTTCATCGAGGTTGCGCTTTGCTAGCTTCCATCGAAGTTGTATTTTATTCTTTACTCGTAAGCTTTCTAGGAAGCGTGTCTTCCGTGTTCGCCGTAACTTCTAAAGTGTGCCTTGTATTATTCACACTTCTAGAACGTGTTTCTTTCAAAGAATTCCTTTTAGCGTGCTTTGTCCAAAAGTTCTTTTCTCATTAGAACTTCTAATACTTCAACTTCGTCAAAGATGATATTTTCCATTTTGCACTAGAGTCGTAACACCTTCCTAAATAAAACATTGTACACATTAGTATCATATTCAATTATACAAAATTTATTTTGCTTGTTATCATTAAAACTTTTAATATATTATTAGAAATAAATTTTGTTCTAACAAATATCATATTCATTCATACAAAATTTATTTTATTCATACAAAATTTATTATGTTTGTTATCATTAAATTTTTTAATATATTATTAGGAATAAATTTTGTTCTAACAAATATCATATTCATTCATACAAAATTTATTTCATTCATACAAAATTTACTATGCTTGTTCTCATCAAAACATTGATATATTAATAAAAACAAACTTTGTTCTAACAATCTCCCCCTTTTTGATGATGACAAAACTATCTAGATTTTGATTTACCTATGGTCACCCACATGACATAAAATATACTAGTGAATCATATTATGCTAAATCTCATGATAAACCTAAGTTCAAATGTAACTTTGAAAAATCTAACCAAAAAGGACCCAAAAGATATGGGTACCTAAGGACAAAATAGTATATGTTATGATGTCTTTGACAAGAAAGTTGAAACACCAATATGGTACCGGACTCGGATGCTCTCGACACATGACGGAAGAAAGCATATGTTCCAAAGTCCGAACTTAAAGTTGGAGGTTACGAGGTTTCGGAGGCAACCGTAAGGGTAAAATCATTGGCTCGAACTATTGGTAACGGTTCTTTACCTTCTATTACAAATGTTCTTTAGTAGATGGATTAATGCATAATCTATTATCCATAAGTCAATTAAGTGACAACGGTATGATATTATCTTTAATCAAAAGTCTTGTAAAGTCGTTAGTCGAAAGATGGAACAATCCTCTTTAATGGCAAAAGGAAAACAATATTTATAAATTAAACTTTCTCGAACTTAAAAGTCGAATGTTAAATGTCTTATGTCTGGAGAATGAGCAATGGGCCCGCATGCATTTATTGGGGCATGTTAGTATGAGAAGAATATCTCAAATTAATCTAGTCAAAGGACTTCCTAATTTGAAGTTCACTTAGATGCTCGTGTGAAGCTTGTCAAAAGGCAAGTTTTCAAAACTTCTTTTAAATCAAAAATGTTGACTATAGTAGATGGACATGGGTAAAATTTTAAGACACAAGGATGAGTCACATTCTCGTGTTTGCTAACTTCGAATGTAGTCCAAAATGAAAAGAGTTTAGAATAGTAAAAGTCAAGTGGTCATGGTGGCGAATTTGAAAACAAAGACTTTGAAAATTTCTTTAATAAAATGGTATTTCTCATGATTTTTCGTGTCCTAGAACTCCACAACAAATAGAGTTGTAGAACGAAAATGTAACTCTACAAGAAATGGCCGTAACCATGATCAATGAGACTAATATTGCTAAACATTTTAAGGTAAAGGAACACAATGTGTTACATCCAAAATAGAATCTCTATAAGACCTATTCTTGAAAAGACTCCTTATGAATCGTGGAAGAATAGAAAGCCCAACATTTCTTATTTCCATCCTTTTGGATGTACTTGTTTTATTCTAAATACCAAAGATTATCTAAATAAATTTGATTCTAAGGCACAAAAGTGTTTAACGTTAGGATATTCTGAATGTTCAAAAGGCTATAGAGTATATAACACCGAAACACGTATTGTAGAAGAATCCATTAATGTCAGATTTGATGATAAGCTTGGCCCTCAACAATCAAAGCAAAAAGACTCTTGCAGGAATAGAAATTCAATTTACAGGATAAGAAGATGGTCCCTTGTAAGTTCTAAAGAAGCAACCAAAGATGTAACTTCAAATGTATGTCAAGTAGTAACCAAAGATGTAACTTCCGATTTAACTCATCCAAAGAAAGTCATCTAGAAGCAGCTTATCTCATCCTGAAGAAATGATTTTGGGAAAGAAAGATGATCCAATCAGAACCAGATCTACATTCAGAAACTCTGAAGAATCTCTCATGGGTCTTGTATCCTTGATTGAACCAACTTCTGTAGATGAAGATCTTCAAGATAATATTTGGATCATTGCAATGAAAGAAAAAATAAATCAATTCACCAAAAATGACGTATGGGATCTTGTGCCCAAACCAAAAGGTTTCAACATTATTGCAACCAAGTGGGTCTTCAGAAACAAGATGACTGAACAAGGATAAGTAGTCAGAAACAAAGATTGATTGGTAGCACAAGGTTATAGTCATCAAGAAGGAATAGATTATACAGAAACCTTTGCTCCAGTTGCCAGGTTAGAATCTATCAGACTTTTAATTTCATATGCTGTTAATAACAATATCACACTGTATCAAATGGATGTAAAAAGTGCATTCTTAAATGGTTACATTGATGAAGAAATTTATGTCCATCAACCCCCTGGTTTTGAAAACTGAAAACATCCAGAATTTGTTTACAAACTCAAAAAATCTTCGTATGGTCTTAAACAAGCTCCTAGAGCTTAGTATGAAGGACTAAGTAATTTTTTATTAGAAAAAGATTTTACTAGAGGGAAAGTGGACACAACCTTATTCTGTAAGACATTTAAAAATGATATTCTAATATGTCAAATTTATGTTGATGACATAAGTTTTGGTTCTACTAAATCCTCCCTTGGGAAATAGTTTGCTAAGTCTATGCAGAAGAGTTTGAAATGAGTCTCTCTAACTCAAATTCTCGAATTCAATTCATCGACTTAAGAAACTTACATACATCGTAAGTATGTTAAAGAGCTTCAAGAAATTTGACATGTCGATAGCACACCCTCTAAAACCCTTATGCATCCCACGGTATTTTGGAGAAGGAAGAGGTAAGTAAGAAAGTAGATTAGAAGATCTACAGTGGTATGATTGGATCTCTCTTATATTTAACTGCCTCTAGGCTTGATATTTTATACAGTGTTTGTCTATGTTCTAGATTCCAATCCGATCCTAGAGAAACCCAATTAATCATAAGTTTAATTCTCAAGTATCTGAAAGGTACTACTAATCTTGGGCTATGTTACAGAAAATCAAGAGAGTACAAACTTGTAGGATACTGTGATGTTGACTTTACTTGATACAGAATAGAAAGGAAAAACACTTCGAAGCTGGCAGTTTCTGGGAGAAAATATGATATCTTGGTCCAGCAAAAGACAATCCACTATTGCACTATCAACTGCAGAATCAGAATATATAGCAGCAGTTGGATGTAGTACTCAGATGCTTTGGATGAAAATTCAACTTGAGGACTTTCAGATATTCGAGAGTAACATTCCTATCCTCTGTGATAACACTTCTGCTATTTGTTTATCTAAAAATCCTATTTTGCATTATAGAGCTAAGCATATAGAAATCAAACATCACTTCATTAGGGACTATATTCAGAAAGGAATTCTTTCTTTAAAATTCAATGATACAAACCATCAATGGGCTGATATATTTACAAAACCCCTTGCTGAAGATAGGTTGAATTTAATCCTGAAACATCTCGGTATGGTATTATGCCCAGAATGAAAAGATGATTTATGCTTAACTAGTAGAATACTATTTTATGTGAACCTCTGATCAATTGTCCTTCATAAGTGAGAAGGATAATCAATCGAATATATCGTAAGATCCGAGACAACTCAAATCAAGATAAAAGCATGCAATTCACCAGAACAACACCAGTCAATCATAACTGTAAAACACTTTTAGAAGATGAACACATGGTTCAAACTCTGTTAGAGTGAAACATTTGAGTTGCTAACTTGAGGCGCTGGTCACTTTAGTAACAATTCATCATATCTTCTGCTACCTCCCTTACAAGCAATCATAGTGTTTTATTACCGTCTGCATCAAAATATCTAAATTGCATGATTTCAAGAAATTATTCTTCTCTTTAATCTTTCATCTCTTCAAATTCATTTGTCATCTTTTGTGCTAAATTTCTTTTTAATTTATGACAAAAAGGGGGAGAAAGTAAGATCTTTTGAACATCACCTTGATTTCATTTGTGTCTAAAGATTATAACAGGAAATCAACTCCTGGAACCAACTTGTGGAAATCAACTCCTGGAACCAACTTCTAGAAATCAACTGAAACAACTCGAACCAACTTTAGAAATCAACTCGAACCAACTGAAATCAATTTTGACTAAACTTGTGGAAGTACAATGTTTTCCAAATTTATATGAATAATAAATTCAGGGGGAGACCTCTCTTTGTCAAAATATTTGAGTTTTTGTCATCATCAAAAAGGGGGAGATTGTTAGAACATAGTTTGGTTCTAGACCAATCTTAGATGTTTTGATGATAACAAGTACTGTTGATGACTATCATGTTCTGACAATTATAAACAAATATTTTGTATGAAGTATTGTTGGCTTCTAATGTTGTTTTAAAAGTATCCAGATAAAGTTCTAACCATGAAAAGAAAAGAAGCCTTTTTGTTTTTTATAGAACAGAAGTTCTAACGAAAAGAAGTGGAACAAAAGTTCTGACGAAAAGAAGTGGAATAGAAGTTCTGACGAAAGAAGAAGAACAGAAGTTCTGACAAAATAAGTTGAATAGAATTCTAACAAAAGAATAAGAAACAGAAGTTCTAACGAAAGTAGAAGAACAGAAGTTCTAATTTCCGTTAGAAGACTCTGAGCTAAGTGAAGTTCTGAAAGCATTAGAAGATTCTGATCAAAGAGAAGTTCTAATGTCAGAAAAAGACTCTGAACTGAATATACAGAAGTTCTGACATGATTAGAAGGTGTTAAAATATTCACGCTCTAAACGAAGTTCTGATAGACTTCTAAATAGCACCAGACCGCTCTATAAACTCTGATATCCATGTTCTGGCTGAAAGACTCTAAAGCGTTTCCATTCATTAAATGAATATTTGAAGCAACAATTATCTTCCAACAAGATCTCACTTTTATGGAAAGAAAAATCAATGAAAATTATCATCATTCCATTTACAGCTTAAGATGTCTCCAATAGATACTTTCCATGAACAACTATATAAAGGATTCTTGTATGAAGAAAAGTGAACAAGAACTACACACGCAAAAACAACAAAAGAGAATTCAAATCATTCAGTAGTTCATAAGTTCTAAAGTATTATTGTGTGAAAATCACAGTTGTGATATAGCTTTCTAGAAGCATCATTAAACACATTTTTTTTAATTATCTGTGAATTGTAATTCATTGAGAAACCAAGTTGTGGTGTTCTTGAGAAGACTAAAACAGTTGTTTTAGTGAATTATAATTCCTTGAGAAACAAAGTTGTGGCTTTCTTTATAAGACTAAGGCATTGGTCTTAGTGGTATGTAATCAAGTTCTGATTAATGGATTAAGACCTCATTGAGAGAGGCAAATCACCTTGACGGATGGATTGGAGTAGTTTGAGATCAAACGAACCAGGATAAAAATAATTGTGTCTATTTTCATTTGATTTCAAAACCCCAATTCAAACCCCCCTTTCTTGTGTTTTTCATCCTTCAACTATGTATTTTGATGACACAATTTTGCATAATATCAAAAGAAAGTTAAAATGAGAAAGGTAAGTACTACTTAACCTTTACATGAAAACTCCCCCTAAATCAAAGACTTCGTGAAATATGAAAACTTTTAACTAATGACCATCTAAGCAACAGCTCCCCCTGGTTCCAACAGATCAGATGAAAGATCTCGAGAGTCTTGATTCTTGAAGACACAACTTCTCAACTGAGAACTTTAACTCTAATTTCACCGCAAGTTCCGTGATCTCATGTTAGAATTTGAATTAACTAACTCTTTCGTAGTCTAGTATAAGGAGTCGATGCACAAACCTTCTTCGATTTCATATTCCTTAAACTTTATATTTTAGATAGCTTATATCTTTAATTTTAACCGCTTAGAATGTCTAGTGAACTTGTTTAGAGTTCCTTGATAGATTATCGACACGTTAGTGATATATATATATATATATATATATATATATATATATATATATATATATATATATATATATATATATTATCCTTAGCTATAACATAATCATCAAAATCTTTTAGACTTCTCCCCCTTTTTGACATCATCAAAAAGTTTAAGAAATTAATATGAAGTCATGGTAATAAACTAAATTATGATTTCATTAATTAAAGGAGAAATGTTACATAGAACGAGATCATCACGAACAATTTGAAATAAACAGAAATATAAAAACACCTAGATTCTTTTAGAATTTAATAACATGAATCGAAAACACTTAATCTTCAAACTCTCCCTGCATCCACCTCAAGATCTGTTTTCATCCAGTGCCCCTTCTGGTCCATTAACTCTTAATGAATCCCAAATTCCTTAGTTAACCATAAGAACTGACAGAATCCTTCCATATGGAATAAGGAATTCAGTATTATCTATGGAGGCTTCAATAGACTCTTTCAAATGATTTAAGATGGTTTTGGGAAGATCAATCTTAAAATGATACGATAGAAGAAATACAAAGATTCTGTCATTATGAGTTAAAGTGCTTCTGCCTCTAGCACGGGGACCAATATTGGACATCATGAATCTGAACCTAGTTGCGGAATTGGAGGGAGGGACTCAGGATTCGTGGGTTCACGAGGTGCAGAAGTATCATGAAGAATCATGATCTTATTAACCTGCCCAAGATCATATTGATAGGTTTCAATAGTGACTCCAGACGAGACACACCCAATGGCTTTGACAATGGAGGAGAGGGTGATTGTAAAAGGAAGACGAAAGATATTAGACCAAATAGAATTGCCATCATCACTAATTCTGGAAAACTTCCAGAGTTCTTTAACCACGACCCGAAAGATGGGTCCATTAAGCAGAGAATAGTAGCCATACTAGTTTTGGACTTGCATACTCCTTATGATTTCTAAGCCCTGATATTTAAGACGGGAAAGTTTAGGGCATTTTTCATGAATAAGTTCAAGAGCTCTTTCATCACCGAGAAAGGTTTGGACATCAATTGGGGAAAAGAGTGAAGGCGTGAAAATATGATCTAAAGAAATAAAGGTTTAAGGAATGACTAGAGAGTAATGAGATGAGAAGAAGAATGAAAAAGTCTTATTTATAAGTGAGAAATTGTGGAAAATAATGGGAAGCTTATTGATATTCCTAACTAAGTTATAATTACCTACAACCGCCTAGGAGGCAGTTTATGGAAAAGATAAAATAATGATTAAATGCATTTAAGAGAAAATATTACCTTTTCAAGACGAGAAATTCAACCAACTTCTTTCTCAAAACCTGGGAATATTCACTAACAGACGTTAAAGATTTGATCTTATTCTTGTGCTACTTTTTAAAATGTATGAGAGACAACATTAAATGTTTTAGCTACTTTATATTGTTTTAACTGCTAGTCATGTCAAGTTTTGAGTACATATTAAGTAAGAAAAGACATACAACAAAAAGGTAAAACAACTTCATGTAATAAACGGAAACGAGCATACATAATTTAAAGACCAAAGTAGATAAAAAGACATAGTAACACATGAGACCATAATTAGAGAGACAAGAACATATTCGTTTAACCATTAAAGACTTCACATTTGGTTTTCAACAAATTGTCTTTAGAGTGGTTTTCTGGGCCATCTTCTGCCAACATTTCCTTTATTAAATCCATTATTCCATCCTGGAAGATAACTTTATAAAGGATTATTCCAAAAGGAATGCAAGATTTAACCTGATATCTGGACTCAGCAATGGATTTTTTGAGGAAATTGAAGATACTCTAAGGAAAACTGACTCTATGTTCATTAAGTAGAAGACAGATGAGGGTGTGAGGGCAAAGGTGAAAGAACAGCGTTTTAATGCTTGACAAAAACCTATCTATGCAAATATATCATGCTTCAAACTAGTGCAAGTGAGGAACATAAAAAATAAGTAAGTTTCTCAAAACAGCCTGCATGAGTCGGCTCATGGATCCTTAGGTCGGCTCATGAATAGAAGATTTTGGTCTGACAACGTCCGGGAAGGTGTCATACCCAAATTTTTGACCTAATATACCACTTCACATTTTCATTATTTCATCTTTAACAGTCCAGAACATAATTAATCGGGTGTGGATTTCACAGGTCAAAATTAGGGTTTCATCAAATCTTCATCTGATTCAAGAGGCAAGCAATTAGGTTTTGAGTTTTACTCACCTCATTTGATCTATCTTGATCAAATCATCAACCTCTGATCTTCAGATATCAAATTTTTCTCATGATTTATCAAGGATCGACCAATTAGGGTTTTCATCGAGGATGAGTAATCTCTGATTTTCTAATCAATGAATGAATTTTTTGATTAGAGATTGATCTTCATATCCTAAATATAACATGTTGACCTAATTTCTGTATTCAAAACATCATAGAAGTTCACAGAATTCATCAGTCAATTTCTGGATCATCTGATGAAATTTCATCTGCACTAAAAAGTCAAACTTTGACTTTTGGTCAACTTTTTCAAGACAAAACTTTTTCAATCATCAAAATACTTCAAATGATCCATCATGATCATAAAAAAATCAAGAAATTTGGAAAAGTCAACAAAAAGTCAAAATTTTCAACACTTAGAAAATTTTTCAAGTGTTAAAATTTCATACTTTTTCCAAACTTCATGGCATTTTTTCACATAGTTCCACTTTGAATTGGAAAAAACTCAAAACATGAAAGTTGTAGCCCTTGAAACAAGCTTTCCAAAATGTCCAAGAACTCTCAAATCCATGGATCCTAGCCATACGTTTGATTTTGTAACTTAGAGCTCCAAAATCCATAATTTTCAAGAACAAACTTTCAAAATTATAGGTCATTTTGCATTTTCTTCTTCTAGAACACATGCCACCTTGCAAAGATAAGCTAGAGCTGATAAAAATCAGTTGGATGTAATTATGATGGATAAGATCAAAGTTGAAAATTAACCATGGTTAAAAGGAAGCTTCCTTTTGCATTTAATGCAAAAATGACTTCCTTGCCCTCTATGGCAAGTTGTAAATACAAAGGCCAAACTTTCTCACTTATCTTTCAGAACTTGTGACCTATAAATAGAGGTCTTGTTTTCAATTTCAAACCACACCAAAGCCATGCAAGAACATGCTTTCTCTTCTTTCTTAAAAATCAAGAAACATAGTGTTATTTGAGAAAACTTGCATTTTGCAAACTTGTGAAAATCTTGAGTAATTTGGTGTCTAAAATGTTTTAATATCAATATGGAACTTGTTTGAAACCTAAAATCAACACAAACAAAGCTGAAAATCAGATTTTACACTACATGTTCATAAACTTATCCAAACTGCCATAACTATCGAATTTGAACATTGGTTTGAACAAGTTGTGATTTCTTCACTCAAACATCATCAACACACTTCATATAGATGATGCAGATCATTAGCTTCCATCCGTAATAACTCTAACATCGATTTCCAGCCACTTTGAGCCATATGCAAGTCGACTTGGTCAGAACATTCCAAGCTATTTCAGAGCAAGCAGACCATTCATACATGATCCTTGAAGGTCGTTGATGCTCTAAGAATCATTAAATCACAACTGGAAACACTCTAAAGCAGAATTCGATCTCAGCTTGAACAGGTAAGAACACGAACTTCAAACTCTGTGATTTCTTGATTCAAATCAAAGAAACTCTTGGCCATTTTGTTTCTGCACCATCCACGATCAATAACCCTCAATCAATTGATAAAATCATCCACCATACACGATTTCAATTAGATTTTTCAGTTTTAGGGTTCTTCGTGTTCTTCAGAAATTCAATCATGTTAGGCTTAAAATAAATGAAATTAAATGATGTCATCATGTTCCTGGGCTTGAAACGATCAAGTTTCATGTTTACATCTTTTGATTTCATCAAGAAACGAAGGATTGAGAATGGATTGAAGATTGAGGAAGAAGATGAGTCACTTTTTGAAAATTCAAATATCCGTTTATAATATTATAACATGGTTTGGTTTCAATACACGAATGTATTGCCGCCCCAGCGGTTTCCAACTCACTCTTAAGACTCTCATGCCATGCCTTGCCTAACAGGTCCCGGGTTCGAGTAGCCTTGGGACCATTTTGCCAAACTTTTTAATTTTTCACTTCATATTTTTTTCAAACTTTGACTTTTTCAAAACCCAATCAAAACTCCTCATTTTGAGGTGATTATTTGTAGACTTGTCAATTAATGTATCTATTTTGAGATAGTGTCAAAAAATTTCACAAAAACTTTCATCCGATTATGTTTTTATCGAGCCGAAAACGGTACTTTTGAGTACTTTTCAAAGTACCTTTAAAGGTGATTTTTTTTCAAACTTTCGAAGCCCGATTCTTTTCAAAACTTTTCACAAGTAAATTTCATCTTTCAAAAACACTTTCAAAATCATTCTTCAAAACTTTTTCATCAAACTTACATCTTTTTCCATGATCGATCCGATTAAACGATAAAACCAAATTTGTTTTCTCTCGAATTTTTAAACCGATCATGGGCCTCCCTTACGGTGTAAGTCCCAACATTCTTCATGTACATACATATTTTCCTTGTACATATCCAATTCTTTTTATGAATATACCAATTTTACCTGTACATAATACAAATACTTTTTATACTCAAGTACAGACAAACTTCCATCGTTTGTTTCCACTTCACTTGTGCATACACTGAATACCATTGGTATTAAAAGGAGCATTATTCCCTGTGAAACTGCTTTTAAACCAATGGGCCACCCTCATGGTGTAAGTCCCAACCCTCCTATGTACATCCACATCCTCCTGTACATAAATACACATTCGTGTACATATTTACTTTCCTTGTACACAATTCAAACTTGTAAATAATCAAGTTACGCTCGCTTTAAACGCTCATTTCACGACACTTGTTTATATTTCCTTCATAAACTCTTGTGAATAAACATCATGCATCTGTTTATATTTCCTTCATAAACTCTTGTAAATAAACATCATGTATCTGTTTATATTTCCTTCATAAACTCATGTGAATATATATCACACACACACACTTGTTTATACAACTGTCTAGTTATAACATAACAACTAGTCTAACCAATAGGTTCCCATAGTATTAGCCTCTGGGCTTTGTACAAGGTAACTCATTCATCCGAGTTCAGCCCCTCTTAGGCTTCATATAAGAAAACCCATTCATCTCGAGTTTAGCCTCCGCTTAGGCTTTATATAAGACAACACTCCCCGCCGAGTCACCTCCTGGGCTTCGCTCAAAAGAACTCCTCATTGAGTTTAGCCTCTCTTGGGCATCATACAAAGAAAGAGACCAGAAATCTATTAATGCCTCCTATTGGGCTTCAAATACAAAGAATCACCCTGTAGATAGAACCCTAAGAGTATAATTTCCGTGAAATTGCTCTTGATTCCAAAAGGATGGTTTCCTTGAAATCCCTTTTAAAACTAAAGCCACCATACCCTATAGCTTCCTCTGAGCTACATGGACCCTCGATGACCCTCGAATGCCTCCTCTTGGCTTACAATACAAGGACCCACGGGCTTTTAAAAGCATTCCCTTAATCCAATGAATTTCTCCTTGAGATTTAGACGTACAATCAATTTCTCCTTGAGATTATAACATCACATACAATCAAAAACTTTTCAAACTCTTTTCAAACAAAAACATCTCTTAATCGTAAGTGGTAACGCTTGTACACTCAAGCAAAACACCCAATGCTTACAATTAAAAGATTCAATCATTTTTCAAACATCTTTCTTAAACATGTATGTGGTAACGCTTGTAGACTCAAGCAAAACACCTATAACTTACGACGAAAGATTCCAACTTTTCAAAATGTATGTGATGAAATAGATTAGATACATTTTTCATTAAGATGACATTTGTCTGTGTCTCTTAATAACTTCCGTTGCTTCCACTAGCATAAGTGGGAACTACGATTGCTCTGACTTTCTCAACATCCTTTTGAGAATACGTAGGCACAAGGTCTCATCCTTGCCGAGCAAATTTCTTTCTCCCTCAAACCGAATAAAATATAGATCCCTTTAGATCCGAGCTACAAATGCTCGATTCCCATTAGATATGTATGCGTAAGATCCCAATGATCTTTAGCACAATAATAACAAAACCTAGGATCCCACATAATCTATCCTTCTTAAAATCCAAAGGAGAAACTTTCCCAATCATAGAAATAGCAATTTAAAACACACAAACATATCAAACGTATTCATATATAAAGCTATAGATAACTATATATATTTAGGTGCTCCATCTATTCCCTTTATATAACAAACCCCTTACGAATATCCCCAATGCGCTATGCCTAGTTTGCGCTTAGTCGTTACGCATATCAAATCAATTGAGGGTATTAGCACTTTTCCCTTTTCATAATCATAATTTCTTGTGTTGAAAATAATAAAGCTTGATGCTCATGCATCTTTATAAACAAATCAAAAGAGTAAATCGTTTTGAGCCGAGAATCGAATTCATATTCGATTCCCTAGCGCCTCTCTTTTTAACGCGAACAGGAAAAATGGCGACTACTGGGAGTACGCTAAATTTTGATTTTCAAAAATGTGACTCGCTTAAGAGCACCAAGCTTTTTGTTTTCAAAAAGAAAAGAGGGGTTAAGCTTTCATATGGGCATATGTTTGTTTTTTTATTGTGTGTTTTCGCGATTTCATCTGATGGAAAGAAATCCTAACCCTGATTTAAGAACCATTTTAAGATCTAGGTGGGGTATAGTCCTATTAACTTGTGAGAAGTCTCAAGATTTACGGAGTTAATTTGAGATCCCTCTCTCGGAGGTTGTCTTGGGGTATTTGTGTTCAAGCAAGTATTTGCAAAGACATTTTGCTTTCAAGAGAACTAACGGTCGAGTGGTCAGAGAACACATAACCCATCCTGGCCATTTAGGATGTAGTAAATTATTCAAGCGAAGTTTCAGAATAATTGTCATGCGAGACTACGATCAAAGTAGTTTTTCTTGAAAATATTATTGACTTCGTATTCAACAAATCCGATAATATTTCAAAGAGAAGCGTTGAGCCAGATTATCGAGAACCTGCTTCACGTATGAATAAGCCCTTAGAACTTACCCACATTGATTTTTATCGCTGGCCTCATGCACGTGACTTCAACGCTTGACCGTGTGTATAACTACTAACCATGTTTGTAGTATCATGCATTCATTCAAAACTTTATTTTCTTCCCATTTCCAAAGAATTTATAGATTTTTCTTTGTAAATGTTTTAGGTTAGAGTGATGGACGTCAGAGGAAGATTCACCAAGAGATACCATTTTAGAATTCCTGATGTAGGAAAGTTAAAAGAGTTAGCATCCTTGGTAGAAGATCCCTCGGATTTCAGAAAACACTATGGAACTCTTTTAACTATTCTGAACACTAACGTTGATGAAGGACTTCTCAAAACTTTTGTTCAGTTTTATGATCCAGTCTATCACTGTTTCACATTCCTTGACTATCAGTTGATGCCTACTTTGGAAGAGTACGCGCACATACTAGGAATCTCAGTATCGGACAAAGTGCCTTCCAATGGTTTGGAAGCCATTCCTAAGTCACCAGTCATTGCAACAATGACTCACTTAAAGAAATCTGAGATAGACAAAAACCTCACTACCAAAGGAAAACTCTTAGGACTAACTTCAAAGTTCCTAATGGAGAAGGCTCTCAAATTCTCTGAAGCCGGTAGTATGGTAGCCTTTGAAGCTATTTTAGCTTTACTCATCTATGGATTGGTGTTGTTTCCCAACGTCCCAAGTTTCGTTGATATCAACGCCATAAGGATCTTTCTGATTGGAAATCCCGTTCCCACTCTACTTGGTGATACGTATTTCTCCATTCACCATAGGAATCGTCAAGGAGATGGAACTATCGTGTGTTGTGTACCTCTGTTTTTCAAATGGATTGTCTCCCACCTGCCTAAATCTCCTATCTTCCGCGAAAACAAAGACGATTGGCATTGGTCTAGAAGACTCATGTTTCTTACAAACGGCAATATACATTGGTATACCTTAGCAGACAATGAGATGGAAATCATTGAGAGCTGTGGAGAATTTGCCAATGTACCTCTCATCGGTACAAAAGGAGGAATCAACTACAACCCATTCCTGAAAAGACGTCAACTCGGGTACGCAAACTCTAGTAAACCTCTTGGATTTACAGTAGAGAGTTACTTCTATCATGAAGGGGAGGATTCCCAAGGTTTGAAAGCCAGAATGATCAGAGCTTGGTATCACATCCGAAGGAAGGAAAAAGGGAAAGCAAAGAATTGTGTAACCATGGAAATCTACACTTCTTTGGTGAAGAAAAGAGCAAAGGAATTTCGAATGCCTTATGCTTATGAAGAACCTATGTTCTCAACAGCTTCCAAATCAACAATTTTTCCCGTCGAGACTATGGGAGAATACCAAGAAGCTTTGGCCAAGATGAGGCTTGAGAAAGAAGCTTTAGAAAACAAGTTCTTTAAGACTGACCTCGAAAACGAGAAGCTTAAGAAGCAGGTCAAAGATCATAAAAAGACGCTTTACTTCCAGGATGAATGGCTCATGGAGAAAGATGAGAAGATTCTCCAGAAAGATAACGCGCTCAAAAGATACATCAAAGAAAGGAAAAGAAAGCTTGAGGAAATGACAACCACGATCCCGCTCCCGATTTAATGGAAGAAAGTCATCAAGAAGCTAAAAGCCGAGAAAGTCGAATCGAAAGCTCACTATGGAAAGGAAATCAAGTTGAAGCTACATCAAGCCTTTGGATCTTCATCCGACAAGGACGATTAATTAGTTTAGATTGTAATTTTATCATTTATTTTATCATTTGTGTGAATGCTCAAAAACAAAATTGTTGTAATCTTCTTTCAATAATTAATAAAATATGTGTTTTCCACCCAAATATTTGCTAAATTTCTTTAGCATAAATTTTGGAAATTTTTCTTTACATTCATAATCATGCATCATACTTTGCATTTTGAGTCTATTGTCTAGAGTTTGATCTTTGGAATTTTTTCCAAAGGAAAAGATCGCTGTCGTCGGCCTTAGAGTTTCTCACCACGCCCACGTACCAACTCGAACATACAATACACGCTCAAAAAGAAGGAAAGTAATGGAAGGATTTGAGCAAGAAAATGTTGAGTCAGAGCATAGTGACAACACCGCAAGAAGAGGTGGAGAGACTCACTTTGGTAAGTTCATTGGCAGCAGCAAAGTCGCAAGCAACATCGAGCAAGAAAATCAAGCGGCGATTTCAGAGGTCACTACTACTCCAGCTTCAATCACAGCCAGAGTTCACCCTTCAAGATGCCGTAGGTTATCCATGGGCATGCCTTTCAATTTCGCATCGGATTTCGCCAACCGACTTCTCGACACAAACAACCACGCTTGAAGCACCTACTTTGCGTAACTCAACATTTACTCGCAAAGATGGAGTAACTTTTCCGCAAGTTACTATGACGGTTTCTCAACCGATCATGACGAACTCAGCTTCCGTAGTACACACTACTGCAGACGAAGAAGTTCACCATATTCCCGGCGACAACCCGAATCCTCGTGGTTCTATGGAGAATCTCCAGGAACAGCTCCTCAAGATGCAGCTTGAAATTAAAACGATTCGAGGGAAGGAACTGTTTGGGAAGAACGCCCATGATCTGTGCTTAGCTCCTCGCGTAAGGATACCTGCAAAATTCAAAGTCCCTGACTTTGAAAAGTACAAAGGGAACTCCTGTCCACAGAGTCATCTTACGATGTATGCCAGGAAAATGTCTACGTACAACGACAATCACCAGTTGTTAATCCACTACTTCCAAGATAGTCTCACAGTGCCGCACTGAAGTGGTACATGGGGCTAGACAGCTCGAATATCCAAACAGTCAATGATTTGGGTGAAGCCTTCGTACAACAATAGAAATTCAACTTGGATATGGCTCCTGATCGGGATCAACTCCGCTCCATGTCCCAGAAAGAAAGAGAGACATTCAAAGAATACGCTCAACGATGGAGGGAAATTGCTGCCCAAGTCAACCCACCATTAGAAGAGAAGGAGATGACCAAAGTATTCTTAAACACTCTCGGTCCATTTTACTACGAACGAATGATTGCTAGCGCTCCCAGAGATTTCACCGAGATGGTAAGCATGGGAATGCGGCTAGAGGAAAGAGTTCGAACCGGACGCCTGACTAGAGAAATAGGAACTTCTAGTGAAACTAAGAAGGTTGGAACCAGTTTTCCAAAGAAAAAGGAACATGACATAGGGATGGTATCCCGAGGGAAACCGCGAAAGAATGTCAGTCAACAATGACAGGTAGCTGCCATAGCACCCGCTGTTAACACAAGTCCAATATGTGAATTGCTTCAGCCCAACAAACTCAAGAAACTCAACAACCTCGAAGCAGCTCAACAATACAACACTAGAACTGTGCCCCGGTCTCGTAGCTTGATCCGATTCCATGACGCATACGTAACTATATCCTACATTAATAGAAAGGAATCTTGTACAGACAAGGTCACCACCTCCGGTTCCGGAAAAATTGCCATGGTGGTACAAAGCGGACGTATCTTGCCCTTTTCATCAAGGGGCACCGGGACATGATCTTGAGCATTGCATCGCCTTAAAAGCCGAAGTACAAAGATTAGTCAAGTCTAATCTTCTTTCCTTTAGAAATACAAATCCAAACGTGCAAGCAAATCCACTTCCCAGTCATAGTGGACATACCGTAAATTTGATACTAAGAAATACAGATCGGTATCTCGTCACACATGTGAATCTGATCAAAGGAAACTTGGTACATCTCCATGATACGTACAGTACAATGGGTGTTTTCACTAAACACGATTACGCAGCTTGCAACATCTGCTTCAAGGATCTTCGAGGGTGTCCCACCATAAGAGCAGACATTCAACGATTGCTAGACATTGGTGACATATAGATCTACAGAAACAGAGATGACTATGACGTGAATACAATAGGGCATTTTCCGCATGAGCTTTTAGTCTCAGATATCAACTCAGAAAATCCCGAAGTAAACGTTATTATCCCCTGTTTCAATATACCCAAGCATGTGGAGATTGAATACAATGGTTCAAACATTCCAGAGTCTCCTTTGGTGATTTGCCTACCCGGTCCTGTTTCGTACAGTTCTAACAAAGAAATTCCCTACCAATACAATGCAACTGTGATAGAGGATGGGAAGGAGAAACCCATGCCAACTCTTCCCGCCAATGTCAACATAACTGAGATAGGACGAGTAACACAAAGTGGACGAGTACATACTCCGTTGCCACCGAGACCGCCTATTGTTCCTATTATTAGACAAAATCCAGTTAACATATCTCCCGAGAATCCCACAATGATTCCCGCTGTTAATCCAAGCACAAATGTTGGTCCACCTGATAGAACCAACGTCAACACAGATTTTGATGAGATACTGAAGTTAATCAAGAGAAGCGAGTACAGAGTCGTGGATCAGCTGATGCAGACTCCTTCCAAGATTTCTATACTATCTCTACTCCTGAACTCCGAAGCTCACCGAGAAGCTTTGATGAAAGTACTAGACCAAGCTTATGTAGATCATGATGTGACTGCAGACCAATTTGGAGGAATTGTGGGCAACATAACAGCTTGCAATAATCTAAGTTTCAGTGATGAGGAACTTCCAGAGGAAGGGAAAGATCACAATTTGGCTCTGCATATCTCAATGATTTGTCAATCAGATTCCCTGTCCAATGTATTAGTAGATACTGGTTCATCCTTAAACGTAATGCCAAAAATGACTCTTGCTCGTTTGTCTTACAAAGGAACACCGATGAAGTTCAATGACATAGTGGTAAGAGCCTTTGACGGGTCAAGGAAGTCAGTTATTGGGAAAGTCGATCTCCCGATGACAATTGGTCCGCATACCTTCCAAATCACTTTCCAAGTCATGGACGTGCCAGCTGCTTACAGTTGCTTGCTAGGAAGACCATGGATCCACGAAGCAGGAGCTGTGACATCCACTCTCCATCAGAAACTGAAATTCACAGTAAATGGGAAGCTAGTAACCATCATTGGTGAACAAGCTTTGCTAGTAAGCCATTTATCCAGTTTTTCTTTCATCACAGCTAACGACGTTGAAGGGACGCATCTCCCAGGATATCCATTAGAAGATGAATCTACTAGCAAAAGCAGATCATCTATCTCTTCTTATAAAGAAGCAGCAGATAGTGAAAGATGGCAATGCTGAAGGTTGGGGACAAGTAATCAAACCTGTCAACAACGAGACAAAAGCCGGACTCGAGTTCGCACCCGTATTCTCCAAAGACAAGCAAAGGGATGAAGCACTTCGTCCGATCAAAGAAGTATTCAACAGTGGGGGTTTCTTAAACCCTGTTCTTCAAGAGGTTAACGTTATTACCAATGAAGGTGATGAAGACGATCTCTCCGGATTTGAAGAATGGAGCACTTATCTAAACAGCCCTGAATATGTGTCTCAGGAAGAATCTTATGCACCGTACTATCCTCCAACTGATCAATTCAAAGACATGTCCCTACAAAGGAATAAAAATCCGCCCATCCCTTCTGAAGTTTGGGACACCTTGGGAGAACCAAGTGGCAAATTTGACTATATGGTGAAATACACTGCGTCGGAAAGCTCAAAAATCAGAATTGGATATCCAGCCCACCGGATGGGGTGATTCTTTTGAGTACCCTAGTCAACCAGAAGAGTCACATACGTCTTCTCGATCTCATCAACAAATCGAGGTCCCCAACGAAGATCTCTGCTTTAACGCGCCTGTGGAGTTTGTTAAACCAGATCCTAACTATCACTACATCAACGTGATTACTGAAGACCAAGGATACGATTCGGGATACGAATTAGAAAGTGTCGCCGATAATGAGTCTCTTCACTCAGAAGATTGGCGGGTACATCCCTAGAAGTCAATGCAAATGCCAAAAGAAAGTACATATGTTGTATCCCATGCTTCCCGATCTGTTCATCAAGCAGAAGAAGATCGCTTTAGCAGCACAAAGGGCAAGGTCCGTCGTCTAGAGTCTTCAAAGCTTGCTCGGCCAACGACCAAAGTCTACTCAAGGGTTAAACCAAATGGAAAACTACCGGAGTACCTCGACTTCCAAGGAGTTCGCCACTACTGGAAGCCTGTTGAAGTTTGGACTAATGTTCATAGTTCTAAGTAGTTTATCTTTGCTTTTGTTTTGAACTCTCGCCTCGCCCAAAGCGAAGAGATGTTTTATAGGGTTTAGCTTTAAATAATTTCTCTTTGTCTTGCCCAAGACAAATGAGTTTGTATTTTAGGGCCCTGTTTCATATTGTGAATCATAAATAAAACGCGTTGTTTTGATTCCACATTTTGTGTTTATTTTCATTTTTACCCTTTCTTGGAAATGATAATCCTAAAAAACACAATAAAAGTCTTCACAAAAAAAATATAATCTGCATCCTTTTTTACATTAACTTTTTTCAAAAAAAAAATGAAAAAAAAGGGGAGTTAATTAATCAGACATAAATCAAAACATGCAGATTAACAGATGGACCAATCCATTGAACGCGATAACTCTATGCTCTCTCCCAACTTTGAAATCCACAGTGAAGTCGCCGAGGAAGAAGTTGAAGAAGAGATCCCAGATGAGATTTCTCGACTACTTAAGAACGAGGAAAGAATCATTCAACCTCACAAAGAGCCTTTGGAAGCAATCAACTTGGGTTCTGAGAAAGACAAAAAAGAAGTAAACATCGGAGCTTCGCTCGACAGCAACGTTAAGGGCAAACTGATAAACCTTCTTAAAGAATATGTTGATGTGTTCGCTTGGTCTTACCAGGACATGCCAGGTTTAGATACCAGCATCGTGGAGCATCACTTACCATTAAAACCGGAGTGTCCACCAGTTAAACAAAGACTGAGAAGAGTTCACCCTAAAATGGCCGACAAAATCAAAAAGGAAGTTCAAAAGCATCTCGACGCTGGTTTCCTCGTCACCTCTGAATATCCTCAATGGCTAGCCAACATAGTGCCTGTCTCCAATAAAGATGGAAAGGTCAGAATGTGTGTTGACTACCGAGACTTGAACAAAGCTAGTACAAAAGACAATTTCCCGCTACCGCATATTGACATGCTAGTGGATAGTACTGCAAAATTCAACGTCTTTTCCATCATGGATGGTTTCTCTAGTTACAATCAGATCAGAATGGCTCCCGAAGACATGGAGAAGACATCCTTCATCACACCATGGGGCACCTTTTGCTACAAAGTAATTCCGTTTGGATTAAAGAATGCAGGCGCAACTTACCAAAGCGCAATGACTACTCTCTTTCATGACATGATGCACAAAGAGATCGAAGTCTACGTAGACGACATGATAGCAAAGTTCGACATCAAGAAGAGCATATAGAATATCTCTTAAAGTTGTTTCAATGACTAAGGAAATTTCAACCGAATCCTAACAAATGCACCTTTGGGGTAAGATCCGAAAACTCCTAGGTTTCATCGTCACAACAAAGAGGAATTGAAGGACCTCGACAAAGTCAAGGCTATTCAAGAAATGCCTACGCCACGCATTTTAAAAGCAAGTAAGAGGATTTTTGACGATTGAATTACATCTCCGATTCATCTCTCGATGATCGCCACTGCGGGCCGATATTCAAGCTTCTCCGCAAAGATCAAGTTGTGGATGACGATTGCCAAAAAGCATTTGACAAGATTAAGGAATACCGCCGTAACCACCAATATCGATCCCTCCTAAAGGAAGACCGCTAATCATGTACCTTACCGTACTAGAAGAGTCCATGGGTGTGACGGACAAAGAAGATGACAAGAAGAAGGAGCATGCCATTTACTACTTGAGTAAAAAGTTCATAGACTGTGAAACTCGTTACTCCATGCTCGAGAAAACATGTTGCGCTTTCGTGTGGGCTTGAAAACGTCTCCGCCAGTACATGATCAATCACACGACTTGGTTAATCTCCAAAATGGATCCAATCAAGTATGTCTTTGAAAAGCCTGCCTTAACAGGAAGAATTGCTCGATGGCAGATGCTATTATCTGAATACGACATCCAGTACCGTGCTCAAAAAGCGGTCAAAGGAAGCATTCTCACCGATCACTTGGCTTATCAACCGCTCAACGAATACCAGTCTCTCAAATACGACTTCCCTGATGAGGATGTTATGTACTTGAAAATGAAATATTGTGACGAACCGCTACCTGAAGAAGGTCCAGATCTAGAATCTAGATGGGGCCTAATTTTTGATGGAGCATTTAATGTCTTTGGCAATGGAATTGGGGCAGTCATTATCACTCCTGAGGGTTCTCATATCCCGTCGTTTTCAGCCAGATTGTTATTTGATTGCACCAACAACATCGCAGAATACGAAGCTTGTATCATAGGTATCGAAGAAGCCATCGACTTGAGGATCAAGATCCTTGACATATATGGAGACTCAGCCCTTGTGATCAACCAAATCAAAGATAAGTATGAAACTCATCATCTTGGTTTGATTCCTTACAGAGATTATGCGAGACGTTTGTTGACTTTCTTCAACAAAGTTGAACTGCATCATATTCCTCGAGATCAGAATCGAATGGCAGACGCCTTGGCTACTTTATCTTCCATGTTCAAAGTCAACGATTGGAATGATATGCCTAAGATCCACATCAGACGCCTTGAAAGACCTGCATATGTATTCGCAATTGAAGCAGTCTTCGACGATAAACCGTGGTTCCACGACCTCAAGCGTTTCCTTCAAACACGAGAGTACCCACTTGGGGCATCGTACAAGGATAAGAAAACTCTAAGGAGGCTTTCTAGAAATTTCTTCCTGAATGAAGATGTACTATACAAAAGAAACTTCGACATGGTTCTGCTCAGATGCGTCGACAGACAAGAAGCAGACACAATAATCCATGAAGTGCATGAAGGATCCTTTGGAACTCATTCAAATGGGCATGCAATGTCCAGAAAGATCTTGAGAGCAGGGTACTATTGGATATCAATGGAATCTGATTGCTGTAAACACGTCAAAAGATGTCACAAGTGCCAGATCTACGCAGATAAGATCCATGTGCCACCGACTCTACTCAACGTTCTCTCTTCTCCATGGCCTTTCTCCTTATGGGGCATTGACATGATTGGGATGATCGAACCAAAAGCTTCCAACGGACATCGCTTCATTCTAGTGGCTATTGATTACTTCACCAAATGGGTCGAAGCAGCATCTTACGCCAATGTTACAAGACAAGTGGTTGTGAGGTTCATCAAGAACAAACTCATTTGCCGATATGGAGTTCCAAGTAAGATCATTACAGATAATGGATCGAACTTGAACAACAAAATGATGAAAGAACTGTGTGAGGAATTCAAGATCGAGCATCATAACTCATCTCCTTACCGACCAAAGATGAACGACGCCGTTGAAGCTGCCAACAAGAACATCAAAAGATTGTCCAAGATGGTCACTTACAAAGATTGGCACGAATGCCGCCATTTGCTCGCATTGGTATCGATCAAGACGCACTCATTGTGGGCAACTCCTTTTCTCTAGTATACGGCATGGAAGCAAAGGTTCTCGTAGAAGTCGAGATTCCGCCAATGAGAGTTCTTATGGAAACTAAGTTATCCGAGGTCGAATGGTGTCAAAGGTATATGACCACCGAACTTAATCAAGAGAAGCCTGACCGCCTCGTGTCATGGACAACTATATCAAAGAAGGATGAAGAAAGCTTTTGACAAAAAGGTCCGACCTCGTGAATTCCAAGAAGGTGACCTCGTGCTTAAAAAGATTCTGTCTTTTCAACCAGATTCTAGGGGCAAATGGACTCCTAACTACGAAGGCCCATACATCGTCAAAGAAGCTTTTCTCAAGTAAGCATGACTCATAACCATGGACGGTGATGAACTCCCGCATCCTGTGAACGCTGATGCAGTCAAGAAATACTTTGTCTAAAAAAATAAAAAAATAAAAAAAAACAAAAGAACAACTCAGTAGGTCGAAAACCCGAAAAGGACGGCTTAGGCAAAAAGAGCGTCTCGGTGGACTGAAAACCCGAAAAGGCGGTCCAGGCAAAAATTAGAGACAATAAATGTAAAATATCCCGATGGATTGAAAACTTGAAAAGGCAATCTAGGCAAAATAAGGATACAAAAGGAAATGACAAAGTAACTATAATCATCCATATCATTAATCAAGAATCTTCCATCAACGGATCTTCAATCAAATCTTCAAGCAACAAGCACAGTTGAATTCAAAGTTGTTAGGATAATAGCGGTTATTTTGCTTTCAATGTAACCTTTTCCCAATAAATTATCATTTCCAACTCTTGTAAATAGCTCATGGAATCGCGCCTTTGGCTGATTACCATTCTACCAATAAAATTTGAGCCTTGTGCCTTGTGTTTGCAATTTTTGCTTTATTCTGTTTTGCAAAACATAACGCTTTTTATTGTGAAAATTACTTTTTGAAACTAAAAAGTTTTAAACGAATTTTTACTTCAAATTTTGAAACAAAAGTAAAATTTTCCTTTGAACTCTGAACACAGAAGGAACTTCAACAGTTTTCTCCATAAGTGTTTCGATCTCCGAAATATAGGACAACTGCTGCAGAAGTCTTTTTCTCCTTAGCAGAGATCATCAAAGGACGGCATTCTTGTCCAAAAAGAATTCCCAACAAAGTTCCCAATGAAATGCCTTTTTCAGAAAGTTTAAAACATGCAACTCAAATTCATCATCAGTAGACATCTACACCATCGTTGCAGATTTTGCTAAGTATTTGTTCGAACTGTGACGTGGTCCTTTTCCCAAATACCTCTTTATTGTCTTGTCAAGTATTGTCAGCATGCATATGACATTCATCATTCATACATAATAACATCATTAATGCATTCCTGAATTCCTCAATGTTTGCTTCCATATCACTGGTTTAGATTACATTTACTCATGTGGGTATGTCGTCTCTCCAGCAGATTATCCCAAACAGAGAAATATATCTTTTCTCTATCATATTCCCCAACTGAGAGCATTCCTCATTTGAGGACAATGTCTTGATTGACCGCTTCTTTCCAGTTCATTCCTGGATAGAACCTCGTCTCTAACCTGCAAACAATAAGCAATAGCCTCGTCATCCGAGCCGCTTATTTCCTTTTTATCTTGAAACTTGTCATAAAAAGATTGTTCTTCTCAACAAATTCAAATCATGACAGTTCAAAAATTTCCACAGTTGTCTTTCTGTCTAAAAGAAAACCTGTGTCTTTTCAATCAAAATGCCCGCATCTTCTCAAAGGAGAGATCCCCAGCAAGATTATAGCTGTGAAAATAGAAACTCATTTGAGATCTGTTTCCATTATTGACTGTTATTCACAAGGCTGAATACTCATCAATTTTCTCAAGAATTACTTTGTTATAGTTATCACTTCACTGATAATTGGTAATATCTTCGAGGCTCATTACCATAAACTATCACAAGGCTGATAATTGGTAATATCATTTTCATTTAGCTTAAACATTGTCACAAGGCTGACAGAAGGTAATCTCTTCGTTTCCCAATACGAAACAGATATTCACATTTTTTGTGAATCTCTTTTTCCCCAGCGAGACATATTGCATGTTTCCCAACAAACAGGATCCTCTTTTCTTAAACAGATCGAGTCATCCTCACAAATTTTTCCCCACCATGTCATTTCTTTGATATTGTAAGTGCCCTTATTTAGGATTGGCTCGCTTTGTAAAACAAATAATAAACAACAATAATGTAATGTAATGTACAATAGAACAAATTAAAATCCTATTGTAAATGCCTAAACATGTTGTGTTGATTTAATTCAACATCCGAACAACATGTCACAAGAGATGTCATAACATCATATCGTATATCAAGCTACCGAATCCAAGTCTGCGGTCTGTTTCTAAAGTTATGCGTAATATTCGCCAAATAGAATGCATAACAAGTAGAAAATTGAAGGCATATGTGAGCTCTAGAAGATTCAATCGGCTAAGAATAAGGAGAAAAGCTCGATTGAAGACCTAACTTGTAGCGTAAGTTTTCCGCTATTTTATGCGGTGTTGAAGCCGCATTGTCACACGAAGGCCCAAATCCAGGGTAAAAAGGGAAAGGGGAGTTTAGATTGAAGATAAATCCCACCGACAAGGATGGTAAAAGTACACAGAATCGAAGCTAAAGTCAGGCCGGAAATTTCGTAGAAACAGATCGATGTCATAATGTATGTTATGACATTCGTGACATTCTCGCATAATCGCTTTTTCCCGAGATTTTTCGTGAAGTTTTTGAGCATTTTATTTATGTCTTTCTCGTTATTAAAAGCATGTCACGTGGTGCTAGGTTAATCTTAATTAAACCTAAATCGTTGTGAAACAAACCATGTTTTAGGAGAAAATTATGAACCCTAGTTATCTTTTATGGAAGCCCAAACCAAGATTTGACTCGCTTTATATAAAGAATTCAACCTTACAATACAGCCACGCCTCGATTTCATTGAAGATATTAGGTTTTATTTGTGTACCGTTAAGGGATTTAACGCTGGTATTGTAGAAAGCCGTATTGTAAAGATGTAATCATTAGCTAGTTTGTTGTGAACCTCCCGTGGATGGTCACCATACTCCTGAAGCCCGTAGGCAAGAGGATGTATGAATTGTACTTGATTAAAGCTTTTAAGCATGATCAAGTTGCGGTAATGGAAGTGTATCTCCAAAGCTTTATGAATCAGAAAGTAATCACACGGGTGTGATCAAGGGAGTGAGAGGGTTCTCATATCTAAGTAGGACTTAGGTAAAAGTGTCATGGGTAGTGATTAAGGAGAAGGTCACAACGGGGTGTCATGAGGGTCTTTGAATTGATATCGCTAATAGTGAACTTTATCCTCGGCTTGGAAGCCTGTGATGTAGGTTGGTTGAACCGAATCCGTGAACAATTTGTGTTATTTATCTGATTGTTATTTGTTTGATGTCATAGCATTCATCATGACATCGCTTGTATAATTAACCTTAACTGCTCAACTTATTAAATCGTAACCCGCACTTATCAATGGTGTTGCTGTGTTCCGTATGATAGTTCATTGTCCGTAGAACGTAATTTAAAAGTACACCCCATTCTACCGCTCAAGACTTAATGTCGATCGATGTCTTAACATTCCATTAGACATCCCGAGTCCGTGACATACCAGAATTTCAATTGGTATCGAGCAGCATCCCGTCTGCTTCGGACGAGATCCATGGGGATACTTTCCGTTGTGTTCAAGGTAGAAGATTGTTTGAACGTAGTGTTCATGTTAAATGGTCCCAGAAGTGGAGGATGGACCAAAATTGGGAATAACTAGACCAACCCGATCACCGTAAGGTTGAACTAATTCGAGACTTCATGGAGTGAAGATTTTTGAGTGCATTGTTCAATCTATATTCAAAGACAGAGAAAGTTATCAAAACCTTCATGGGAGTGAAGATATTGATAAGGTATCCTTTATGTTTAAAAAGCTTCTGTAATAGGGCTTTAGGGTTTGGTCTAGGATGTTGCTTGGTGAAGAAGCAACAAATTGTAGGATTGATTTATTTTCAATCCTTATGTGCCATGCTTACAATATGGAGTAAGCATTGTGTAAATTCGCTGAAATTTGGCTATTCAACAAGATAGCTTCCGATACAACCCCTAAAGTGAAAGTAGAACTCTAGGGTTGTTGGTTTGTCTCGACAGCATTTTTAGCGACTTTACAACCTATCAATGTTGTCAAAGATGCTTGGGTCTTCCTCAAGTCCACCTATAAAGGCATTTATTGATAGTGCCGATGAGTATCAATTGATCAATGATTCTCATATTCATCCGCAAGTTGTTTTGAAGACCTTGAAGATCATCAAGGATGATGTGTTCAAGAAGATGGAACTGATGTTCTTAAGAATGTTAGAACATTATACTTCCATTTGAAGAATGATGTTGGTGCTAAACACATGTAGTGTGAGTACATATGTTTGGGACCTACTCCCGATCCGAAGAGGAGACATCCGTTTGTATTAGTTGATCGTGACACGATCAATGTGTTATCTACCCAAGTCGCTTTATTTCCACCAAGGCTTAGGGAGTATAGTAATGAGCTCAATGTATTTAAAAGAACTCAAAGTTGTGATTTCCATGCCTTCCCACAAGTGATGGATGATGTCGATCTAATGTTGGAACATCATCTTTGTGTCTCACCAAGTAAATATGCTTGGTAAGTGTGAAGATCAAGATCATCTAAGTGTGAGTAGATAATTCTAACCGAATAACGGATGGGAGCCGAATATTTATGTGATAAATATGTGGAAATCGTAATCAAGAGTTTAAAGTATGTGATGAAAAGGATGTACAACATCACAACTATTGAAGACACCTGTGTTTTGAGAAGAGATGATGAAATCTAGTCAAATGGACATTCTCATAATACGCTTCTTCTAGTACAAGCGACAGAGTGTGGCAATCAAACTTGTGTAGCAAGCAAACTAAGGATTCTTAATATGGAACCCGTGGCAAATTCCAAATAAAGAGTGCTTACTATGTGTCCAAGTGAAGAGCTCAACAATGTGTCCATAAAGAAGGATGATGGATAACATTCTGCTTAGAGGTCGCAGGTGATCAATCACTCGGTTTATAAGATGCTTGAGTTTATTTCTCATGATCTTTGTGGTCTCCAAGAAGTATAGGAGTACAAATGATGATTGGCTACCAATCTCATAAACCGCAAAGATTTATTGGAGAATTCCCATGATTCTCGAAAGGATCCGAGATATTCGTGGGGAGTCCTCGACCAAGACCTTTGAAGACATGTCATACAAAATGTCTTGACATTCGGTATTGAGAATCATATCTCAATTTGTCTAGTGATGACTCTCATCAAAGGAATATAGGCTTTGTATCTCTTGTCAAGTCTATATGAGCATGGAACACCGCTCGATGAAAAATCATCCATGGAATGTTTTGGCATTGGAATTGTTTCAACCAATGTCCAATAGTTGGTGTCTCAGACCTTGAAAAGTCATCCATTTCACCTAGGATGATCTTGTTAATGTGGTGAAGCAAGGAGGAGTTATTATCAAAAGATCATGGTTCCCCGACTTTCATGAGAAGTTCCTCTTCCTACTGAGTTCAATTATGTGGTGTCCTCACATAATAGAACAGTTGGGTATGCACTTGTCTGTGGAGTATGTCAAGAATAACCTTAGCCATCTTATCAAGGGTAGCGTATGCATAAGGTGAAAATGTTACATGCTAGTTGTCGCATGTATTTATGGTGTCAGGATCCGATCATGAAGGGTGATCGCCTTTTGGTGTACTTGTATTCCCTACAAGAAAGTGTGCTTGAATTACTATGGACATTCATCCAAAACCATAGTACAAGTCGGTCATGTGTTTGAGATCAATGTCGTCCGATGTTGCAACATCATCTCAAATAAGTTATTTCTTCAAAGAAAGGAAGTTTGTAAGGATCACCGATTCTTCAAGTATGGAGCGTAAGATTGTTAGATCAATTATCCTACCTTGAGAAGGTGGCATAATCTAACCATTAATGAATACTTTGACGGAGACTAAGTATTTATTAGATCTTGCATAAAGATATACACAAACACTTTGATGGGAGACTAAGTGTTTGTATGATATGCATGCAAGGTCAATTCGGACCTGCTTTGAGCATGGTAGAGTTTATTTCTCTAGGGTATTCTCGTGAGTTTATTGTCAAGATGAAGATCATGTCTCTTCATATGAGGAATATAAAAGAGCATGGATGAAAATAAATCCTCGGTTGTCAACTTCGTAACCCAAGCAGATAGGTTTCGATGTCCCGATGATGTTATAACATCATTATTGTTAGAAGTCTCGTGGCGAGACTTGGGACTATGAATCTTAATATTCAAACGCCTCATTCGTATGGCGCTCTATCTTTGGTTTAGAATAAGAAGATTCTACTTGTGTTTTAAAAGTAGTATGCTCAACAATGCATAACTACCTTTTGTTTTAAGTATTTACTAGTATCAAGAACTACTAGTAAATGTAATGGGCGTATGATGATATGATCAACGCTGATTAAGGGATAATCCTTCCGGATCCGTTAGAGAGTCCAATCTTAGTAAAGCTTGTAAGCACACCAAGAAGGTCGAGGTTGGTTTCAGACTATGGTTACATGACTTACAACCATCCGTGGAGTCATGTCAAAATTGTGGAAATACAAAGACATATTTTCTAGATGTCTTTGTTATCTTTACGCCCAAGGTGATTGGAGTTATCACCTCGTAGATAGTGGTTAATTGTTTTCCACAATGGTTTTTGATTGTCCATAACAAAGGAGGTCAATATGTGTTGTACTTTCCATAATGACAATATACAATCAAGGAGACTTTGTATATGTCAAGAAAATTGTTGGACTTAATCAAGATCAAGTCAAGAGGACATGGATATGCTGATGTTTATGTGTTCGATAATATGACATTGTGAACTTCTAAGTGAAGTCTTGGAGAATGTCTCAACATCGAATTGCTGCTATCTCGTCTGAGTTTAAGAAGAAAATCAGAGATCTTTGAAAGAATCATCGCAAGCGCTTTGATTCCTTTGGAGCAATTTTGTAGATTCGCATCTTATTAATAGCAACTTGGTCCGCAAATCGTAAATGCTATTATGGTAAAGACTTCACTAGTACTAGCAACTACTAATGAATGGAAGATCGAAGAAGTAAATCGATTAAGGAACTGATATATTCAAAGATATGTTCAAGGGTTTCTTTTACTACAAGAAATAGAAGTGACATCTAAATCTTGTGTATTTGAGCTAACTGTGTTGTCTTGTGAAGCGCTTGAGTCTTCTGGTTTATTCCTTCCTTCCTTCTTTGTCATCTGAAAAGGAAGAAAGTAATTGTGTTGGTTCTCAAGAACACTCAAGAAAGCATGATTGATGACCATGCTTATTGATACTAGTCTCTTGCTACTAGTCATCCTTCTTTGTCCGGATGTGAGAAGAAAATGAAGACTGTTGAAGATCGTAAGGTAATGTCTATCCGAATGTCATGACATTATCAAGACATTGCACCCTTGAGAGAATCAAGAAGAATACGTGGAAAATGACTTAACCACGTGGTGGATATACATGAGCTATATTTGGCATTCTGCTTCCCATAAGGAATAAATCTTCACCTTCAAAGCCAAAGGCTAAATTTGTTCAAGAATTGCCTTAACCGAAAATTTGTGCATGTTTTGGGATTGGTTCATGTGACGAAACAACCTCGAGATATTAAAGGCATTCAACAACTGCACAACTATCCTTGACCAAGATTTATTAATTCCATCTTCTTGAACTCGCTATCTCCCTATATAAACTCCCCGTCACACATTCTTTCTCTCACAACCATCATGGGGTTTGTACGGATCCGGGAAAGTCGTTTGGATCCGGTTTTGTGAGGGCTTTGTCAATTTTTGGCCAAAAAAGGGAGAAAGGAGGCCGTCATTGTCATTGTCCTTATCGCATTTACACAAAGTTATGATCACAATTGTCCAGGTCACAAATTCAGCAGAAAATTCAAATGTCGTGATTGTTTTTGTGACTCAGGATTCGAGTTAGAACACAACAGACCTGGTTCGAAAGTTACAAGGGAGATATTCCGTCACCCTAAGGGTTCTTGATGCCCCGAAAGGATAGTTTATCTCCCATGGACCTCCTTCTCCACCTCCAAAGGACAAGAAATGGTTCGTGAGGTCCTGGATGTTTAGTGTTGGTTACAACCAAAGATGTCAAGATCAATGTCAAGACATCCTACAATGGTATCATGAACACTAAACTTGTTTTTTTTTAATTATTGTTGTAATCTCACAATTGTGATGTTTATTTGTTTTAGCCAAAAATTTGCCAAAGGGGGAGATTGTAAGTGCCCTTATTTAGGATTGGCTCGTTTCTTGTAAAACAAATAATAAACAACAATAATGTAATGTAATGTACAATAGAACAATTTAAAATCCTATTGTAAATGCCTAAACATGTTGTGTTGATTTAATTCAACATCTGAACAACATGTCACAAGAGATGTCATAACATCATATCAGACATCAAGCTACTGAACTGCCAAGTCTCGGTGCGCTCGTTTCTAAAGTTATGTAATATTCTCGCCAAATAGAATGCATAACAAGTAGCTAAAATTGAAGGCATATGTGGAGCCCTAGAAGATTCAATCGAAGCTAAGAATAAGGAGAAAAGCTCGATTGAAGACCTAACTTGTAGCGTAAGTTCTCGCTTATTTTATGCGTGTTGAAGCCGCTTGTCATCACATGAAGGCCCAAACCAGTGTAAAAAGGGAAAGGGGAGTTTAGATTGAAGATAAATCCTACCGGACAAGGATGGTAAAAGTACAACAGAATCGAAGCTAAAGTCAGCCGGAAATTCAGAAAGATCGATGTCATAATGTATGTTATGACATTCGGTGACATTCTGCTCATAATCGCTTTTCCGAGATTTTTCAGAAGTTTGTTGAGCATTTTATTTATGTCTTTCTCTATTATTAAAAGCATGCTCACGTGGCTGCTAGGTTAATCTTAATTAAACCTAAATTGTTGTGAAACAAACCATGTTTTTAGGAGAAAATTAAGTGAACCCTAGTTATTTTATGGAAGCCCAAAACCAAGATTTGACTGCTTATATAAAGAATTCAACCTTACAATACAGCCACGCCCGATTTCATGAAGACATCAAGGTTTTTATTTGTGTAATCGTTAAGGGATTAACAATGGTATTGTGTAGAAAGTCGTATTGTAAAGATGTAATCATTAGGGCTAGTTTGTTGTGAACCTCCCGGTCAGGATGGTCACCATACTCCTCAAGCCCGTGAGGCAAGAGGATGTATGAATTGTACTTGATTAAAGCTTTAAGCATGATCAAGTTGTAATGGAAGTGTATCTTCCAATGCTTATGAATCAGAAAGTAATCACACGGGTGTGATGAAGGGAGTGAGAGGGTTCTCATCTAAGTAGGACTTAGGTAAAAGTGTCATTGGGTAGTGATTAAGTGAGAAGGCCGTCAACGGGGTGTTGGTAGGGGTCTTTGAATTGATATCGCTAATAGTGAACTTTATCCTCGGCTCGAAGCCTCTGATGTAGGTTGGTTGAACCGAACCGGTGAACAATTTCGTGTGTTATTTACTGCATTGGTTATTTGTTTGATGTCATAGCATTCATCATGACATCGCTTGTATAATTAACCTTAACTGCTCAACTTCATTAAATCGTAACTCGCACTTATCAATGGTGTTATGTGTTCGTATGATAGTTCATTGTCTCTGTTGTGAATGTAATTTAAAAGTACAACCCATTCTACCTGTTTCAAGACTTAATGTCGATCGATGTCTTAACATTCCATTAGACATCCCGAGTCCGACATACCGTGAATTTCGATATCATCCGGTGAAACTTTTACAATATTTTGCATCATCCGCACTTTTGGTATCTTAGGTCCAAAATTTTTCGATATTTAAGTCTCTTTACACCTATCAAAACGAAGATCTTCGTCTTCATATCTCAAAGTTAAAGAAACTTAAATAGGGAATTCATCATACCCCAATTTTTGACCTAATATACCACCTCACATTTTCATTATTTCATCTTTGCAATGTAATTAATCTGTATGGATTTCACAGGTCAAAATTAGGGTTTCATCAAATCTTCATCTGATTCAAGAGGCAAGCAATTAGGGTTTGAGTTTTACTCACCTCATTTGATCTATCTTGATCAAATCATCAACCGCTGATCTTCAGATATCAAATTTTTCTCATGATCTATCAAGGATCGACCAATTAGGGTTTTCATCGAGGATGAGTAATCTCTGATTTTCTGATCAATGAATGAATTTTTTGATTAGAGATTGATCTTAATATCCTAAATATAACATGTTGACCTAATTTCTGGATTCAAAACATCACAGAAGTTCACAGAATTCATCAGTCAATTTTTGGATCATCTGATGAAATTTCATCTGCACTTAAAAGTCAAACTTTGACTTTTGGTCAACTTTTTCAAGACAAAACTTTTTCAATCATCAAAATACTTAAAATTATCCATCATGATCATAAAAAAATCAAGAAATTTGGAAAAGTCAACAAAAAGTCAAAATTTTCAACACTTAGAAAATTTTTCAAGTGTTAAAATTTCATACTTTTTCCAAACTTCATGGCATTTTTTCACATAGTTCCACTTTGAATTGGAAAAACCTCAAAACATGAAATTCGTAGCCCTTGAAACAAGCTTTCCAAAATGTCCAAGAACTCTCAAATCCATGGAGCCTAGCCATACGTTTGATTTTGAAACTTAGAGCTCCAAAATCCATAATTTTCAAGAACAAACTTTCAAAATTATAGGTCATTTTGCATTTTCTTCCTAGAACACATGCCACCTTGCAAAGATAAGCTAGAGCTGATAAAAATCAGTTGGATGTAATTATGATGGATAAGATCAAAGTTGAAAATTAACCATGGTTAAAAGGAAGCTTCCTTTGCATTTAATGCAAATGACTTCTTGCCTCTAAGGCAAGTTGTAAATACAAAGGCCAAACTTCTCACTTATCTTCGTAACTTGTGACCTATAAATAGAGGTCTTGTTTGCAATTTCAAACCACACCAAAGCCATGCAAGAACATGCTTTCTTCTTTCTTAAAAATCAAGAAACATAGTGTTATTTGAGAAAACTTGCATTTTTGCAAACTTGAAAAATCTTGAGTAATTTGGTGTCTAACATGTTTTAATATCAATATGGAACTTGTTTGAAACCTAAAATCAACACAAACAAAGTCGAAAATCGATTTTACACTACATGTTCATAAACTTATCCAAACCGCCATAACTATCGAATTTGAACATTGGTTTGAACAAATTGTGATTTCTTCACTCAAACATCATCAACACACTTCATATAGATGATGCATATCATTAGCTTCCATCCAGTAATACTCTAACATCGATTTCCGCCACTTTGAGCCATATGCAGTCAACTTGGTCGTAACATTCCAAGCTATTTTGAGCAAGGCACTATTCATACATGATCCTTGAAGGCCGTTGATGCTCTAAGAATCATTAAATCACAACCGAAACACTCTAAAGCGTAATTCGATCTCGCTTGAACAGTAAGAACACGAACTTCAAACTCGTGATTTCTTGATTCAAATCAAAGAAACTCTTGGCCATTTTGTTTCTCGCACCATCCACGATCAATAACCTCTATCAATTGATAAAATCATCCACCATACACGATTTCAATTAGATTTTCAGCTTTAGGTTCTTCGTGTTCTTCGTAAATTCAATCATGTTAGGCTTAAAATAAATGAAATTAAATGATGTCATCATGTTCCCGGCTTGAAACGATCAAGTTTCATGTTTACATCTTTTGATTTCATCAAGAAACGAAGGATGAGAATGGATCAAGATCGAGGAAGAAGATTAGCGCTTTTTTGAAAATTCAAATATCCGTTTATAATATTATAACATGGTTTGGTTTCAATACACGGATGTATTGCCGCCCCAACGGTTGCCAGCTCACTCTTAAGACTCTCATGCCATGCCTTGCCTGTGTCCCTGTTCGAGTAGCCTTGGGACCATTTTGCCAAACTTTTTAATTTTTCACTTCATATTTTTTTCAAACTTTGACTTTTTCAAAACCAAATCAAAACTCCTCATTTTGAGGTGATTTTTTGTACAGTTGTCAATTAATGTATCTATTTTGAGATAGTGTCAAAAATTTTCACAAAAACTTTCATCCAATTATGTTTTTATCGAGTCGAAAACGGTACTTTTGAGTACTTTTCAAAGTACCTTTAAAGGTGATTTTTTTTTCAAACTTTCGAAGCCCGATTCTTTTCAAAACTTTTCACAAGTAAATTTCATCTTTCAAAAACACTTTCAAAATCATTCTTCAAAACTTTTTCATCAAACTTACATCTTTTTCCATGATCGATCCGATTAAACGATAAAACCGAATTCGTTTTCTCTCGAATTTTTAAACCGATCATGGGCCTCCCTTACGGTGTAAGTCCCAACATTCTTCATGTACATACATATTTTCCTTGTACATATCCAATTATTTTTATGAATATACCAATTTTACCTGTACATAATACATATACTTTTTATACTCAAGTACAGACAAACTTCGATCGCTTGTTTCACTTCACTTGTATATGATCAATACCATTGGTATTAAAAGGAGCATTATTCCTGAAACCGCTTTTAAACCAATGGGCCACCTCATGGTGTAAGTCTCAACCTCCTATGTACATCCACATCCTCCCCATAAATACTGCTCGTATATATTTACTTTCTTGTACACAATTCAAACTTGTAAATAATCAAGTTACGCTGCTTTAAACGCTCATTTCACGGACACTTGTTTATATTTCCTTCATAAACTCTTGTGAATAAACATCATGCATTTGTTTATATTTCCTTCATAAACTCTTGTAAATAAACATCATGTATCTGCTTATATTTCCTTCATAAACTCATGTAAATACATATCACACACACTTGTTTATACAACTGCCTAGTTATAACATAACAACTAGTCTAACCAATAGGTTCCCATAGTATTAGCCTCCTCTGGGCTTTGTACAAGGTAACTATTCATCCGAGTTCAGCCTCCTCTTAGGCTTCATATAAGAAAACTCATTCATCCGAGTTTAGCCCGCTTAGGCTTTATATAAGACAACACTGTGGCTTCGCTCAAAAGAACTCCTCATCGAGTTTAGCTCTTGGGCATCATACAAAGAAAGAGACCAGAAATCTCTTAATGCCTCCTATTGGGCTTCCAATACAAAGAATCACCCGCAAGTAGATAGAACCCAAGAGTATAATTTCCTGAAATTGCTCTTGATTCCAAAAGGATGGTTTCCAAAGGAAATCCTTTTAAAACTAAAGCCACCATACCCTATAGCTTCCTCTTGAGCTTCATACAAGGACCCTCGATGACCCTAATGCCTCCTCTTGGCTTACAATAAGGACCCACGGGCTTTAAAAGCATTCCTTAATCCAATCAATTTCTCCTTGAGTTTTAGATGTTTATCATCTCTATGGAAGAAGTATCTCATCTATAACATCACATACAATCAAAAACTTTTCAAACTCTTTTCAAACAAAAACATCTCTTAATAGTAAGTGGTAACGCTTGTACACTCAAGTAAAACACCCAATGCTTACAATTAAAAGATTCAATCATTTTTCAAACATCTTTCTTAAACATGTAAGTGGTAACGCTTGTAGACTCAAGCAAAACACCTATAACTTACGACGAAAGATTCCAACTTTTCAAAATGTATGTGATGAAATAGATTAGATACATTTTTCATTAAGATGACATTTGTCTGTGTCTCTTAATAACTTCCATTGCTTCCACTAGCATAAGTGGGAACTACGATTGCTCTGACTTTCTCAACATCCTTTTGAGAATACGTAGGCACAAGGTCTCATCCTTGCCGAGCAAATTTCTTTCTCCCTCAAACCGAATAAAATATAGATCCCTTTAGATCCGAGCTACAAATGCTCTTGATTCCCATTAGGGGATATGTATGCAGAAGATCCCAATGATCTTTGCGAGCACAATAATAACAAAACCAAGGATCCCACATAATCTATCCTTCTTAAAATCCAAAGGAAAAACTTTTCCAATCATAGAAATAGCAATTTAAAACACACAAACATATCAAACGTATTCATATATAAAGCTATAGATAACTATATATATTTAGGGTGCTCCATCTATTCCCTTTATATAACAAACCCCCCTTACCCTGAATCTCCCCAATGCGTTGCGTCTAGTTTGCGCTAGTCGTTACGCATATCAAATCAATTGAGGTTATTAGCAGCTTTCCCCTTTTTCATAATCATAATTTCTTGTGTTGAAAATAATAAATCTTGATGCTCGCAGCATCTTTATAAACAAATCAAAAGAGTAAAATCGTATCGAGCCAGAGAATCTGAATTCATATTCGATTCCCTAGCGCGTCACTTTTTAACGCGAACAGAAGGCGCACGCCTTCTCTATGCGTCGACTCATCATTCTGGGAAAACATGATTTAGCTCATAAAGCAATGTGTCGACTCATAAAAAGAATATTTTGGTTTGACAACGTCCGGGAAGGCGCACGCCTTCTCTATGCGTCGACTCATAGTTCTGGGAAAACATGAGTCAGCTAATAAAAGCAATGAGTCGGCTCATGCCTTGTATTTCACAAGACATGAGTTAGCTCACAAGGTAATGCGTAAGCTCATGCCTAAAGAAACTCACCCCTCACACGCTCGGGAAGGCGCACGCCTTCTAGTCATCCTGCATGAGTCGGCTCATCGCTGATTTTTCTCATTTTTTCTGCTATATTGTTACATCATGGGAATAACTTATATATAATTTTGGCTTCTATTTTTTGGGACAACAAGAAAAAGTGAAAGATAGACACAAGAGCTCTCGTCATCTTCAACCTCTCATCACTCATCAACAATTACACACAATCATTTTTGTTGATCAAGTTTTTAGGATTGTGTTGATAACGTCCGAATTGAAAGTGCAATTTCAGATTTGGGTAGAGATCTTTGTGGGTTTTTTCTTGAATAAAACCATTGGGGTTTTGTCCTCCAAGATTGGGGGGTTTTATCACAAGTCTTTGCTTTATTGAATTCAGCCGAGGTAATGGATTGGAAGACCGTGGGGTGTTCAATCGGGTAGCGGTAACCGGAGGATTGTGAAGAAGGATTTGGGGCCAATTTCTAGGGTTCAAAATAATTCAAGGTAGAAGGAGATTTTGTTCAAGATTTGGCATACTTGATTCATTTGGAATCAAGGGAAGAGGAGTGTAACACATAAGATTCATCAAGAGACTTTGAATTGTGGTGATTGTATTTTCTCTTACAAACTTTGAAAATTAATTTCATAATCCTAATTCTAGATTCTAGAATTGGGGGCAGAGTAGCCCACGCGAGGACGACAGGGTGAACTGCCATAACAAATACTTTGTCCATTTTAATTTTGCGCATTTTATTTCTATTTGCTTGAATTTGTGAGTTATCAATTTTTCTCATTCATACAAAATAATTGTAGTGACAAACTAAATTTTACAACTCATATAGCATTCATTTGAATTTCTATAGTCACTACAATTTGAGTATAACCAAACCTTGTGTAGTACGTACACCAAGTGTTCGGTCTATTTACAACTCACAAATTTGCTTTATCTTCTCCGAAACTAATTGGTAATAACATACACTGTGTTAAACTTGCTAAAGCAATTCATCGTATTCAATTTTAATTGTGATTCTAGTCTCATCATTTTCATCAAATTAATTCGCATATCCAATCTTTCCAATACGTATAGTTTAGACGATTAGATTCAGGGCTTTCGCTCTCTGATAAAAACAATTTTACAAAAAGCGCAAAATTTTAAAAGGGATCTATTCAACCCCCTCCCTTCTAGATCTGTCACATCGTCTAACAAGTGGTATCAAGAGTGTTGGTTTATCCAGTGCTTCACATACAACTTCTAGAAATGGATTGTGATCTAAAAGGGGCGTACACTAGAGCACCCGCTGTGAAAATTATAGCTATTAGAAAGATTGTATGCGTGTCCATATCGCGTCTATTGATAGGAAAATATTGAAGGTTATCCAAGATGGGCCAGTTGCAATAACTATGCAAAATGTCGCTGTAATAACCGCTCCTAAACCGAAGCACAATGGGATGAAATAGATGAGAAAAATTATGCCTATGACTGGAAAGCAAGAAACATGCTCATAGCAGCTATATGAGTTGATGAGTATTTTTTGGTCTCACATTATGCTACGGCTAAGGAAATGTGGGACACTTTGCAAGTCACCCATGAGGGCACAAACAATGTAAAATTGGCTAGAATCAATACTTTCACGCAAGAGTTTGATCTCTTTCGCATGGAGCAAGGTGAAACCATTGCCGACATGCAAAAGAGATTCTCTCATATAATGAATCTCTTGCATACACTTGGTCATGTAGTTGCCAATTTTGTTGTTACTAACTGTTCGCGTTAAAAGGTGACGCGCCATGAGGATGCGAACGTGAGTTCGGATCTTCTGGTACGCAACGATTTAAATCTTTTGATTTGTTTATAAAGATGCCGCGAGCATCAAGCTTTATTATTTTCAACACAAGAAAGATGATTTAATGATTATGAAAAGGGAAAGTCAAATACCCTCAATTGATATTGGTATGCGAATGACTAGCGCAAACTAGACATAACGCATCGGGGAGATTCGAGTAAGGGGATTGTTATATAAAGGAATGATGGAGCATCCTAAATATATATGGTTATCCATAGCTTTTATATATGAATATGTTTGATCTGTTGTGTGTTTTTAATTTGCTATTTCTATGATTGGGAAAGTTTCTCCTTGGATTTTAAGAAACAGAGATTATGTGGGATTCTAGGTTTTGTTATTATTGTGCTCGCAAAGATCTATGGATCTTCCGCATACATATCCCCTAGTGGGAATCGAGCATTTGTAGCTCGGATCTACAAGGTTCTATGGTTTGTTTGGTCCGAGGAGATAGAAATTTGCTCGGCAAGGATGAGACTCAGGCTCACGATTCTCAAAAGGATGTTGAGAAAGTCGAGCAATCGTAGTTCCCACTTATGCTAGTGGAAAGCAATGGAGGTTAGTAAGAGATGCATAAATGTCATCTTAATGAAAAAATGTATCTAATCTATTTCATCACATACATTTTTGAAAAGTTTGATTGATTAAAATCTTTCGTCGTAAGTATTAGGTGTTTTGCTTGAGTGTACAAGCGTTACCACTTACATGTTTAAGAAAGATGTTTGAAAAAAGATGATTAAATCTTTTAACTGTAAGTATTGGGTGTTTTGCTTGAGTGTGCTACTACTCATCGTTAAGAGATGTTTTTGTTTGAAAATAGTTTGAAAAGTTTGAAAAGTTTTTGACTGTATGTGATGTGATAGATGAGATACTTCTTCCATAGAGATGATAAATGTCTAAATCTCTTAGGAGAAATTGATTGGATTAAAGGGATGCTTTTAAGAAGCCCGTGGGTCCTTGTATTGTTAGCCCAAGAGGAGGCATTTCGAGGGTCATCGAGGGTCCTTGTATGAAGCTCAAGAGGAAGCTATAGGTATGGTCGTTTTGGCTTGAAAGGGATTTCACCGAGAAATCATCCTTTGCTGAGTAAGAGTAATTTCACCGGGAAATTTTACTCTATGGGGAATTTTGAAAGTGATTTCACCGAGAAACCATCCTTTCAGGGTTCTATCTTAGCGCGGGTGATTCTTTGTATTGGAAGCCCAAGAGGAGGTCATAAGAGATTTCCTATCTCTTCATTGTATGATGCCCAAGAGAAGGCTAAACTCAATGAGGAGTTCTTTGAACGAAGCCCAAGAGGAGGTCGACTCAACAGGGAGTGATGTCTTATATGAAGCCTAAGCGAGGCTAACTCTGGGGAGAGTTTTGTACAAAGCCCAAGAGAAGGTCAACTCACCGGAGATAAAATATCTTGTATGAAGCCCAAGTGGAGGCTAAACTCATGATGGGATGAGTTGTTGTATGAAGCCCAAGCGAGGCTAACCAACCGAGATGAGTTGTCTTGTATAAAGCCCAAGCGGAGGCTATAACGGGAACCTATTGATTAGTCTAATTGTTATGTTATTATTAGACGTTTGTATAAACAAAGTGTGTGTGTGATATGTATTCACTGGAGTTTATGAAGGAAATATAAACAATGCATGATGTTTATTTACATTTTATGAAATATAAACAAGTGTCCGTGGAACGAACGCTTAAAACGAGCGAACTTGATTATTCACAAGTTGAACTGTACAAGGAAATGAATATGTACACGGACGAAGTTTTTATGTACAAAGAAAGATGGATGTACATAGGAGGGTCGGACTTACATCAGAAGAGAGGCCCATTGATTTGAAAGCGCTTGTGGAATAATGCTCCTTTCAATACCAATGGTATTTAGTGTAAAATGTACAGATGGAACAAAAATGATTGATTGAAGTTTATCTAAAAAGTATTTTCAAAGAAAGAGTATCTCAGATATGTACGTATAAAAGTTTTGAGAAAGAAGTATCCGTGTTATGTATGTATAAAAGTTTGTTTTTTTGAAATATCCGTGTTATGTACAGATAAAAAGTTTGATATGTACAAAGAAATATTATGTACATAGAAGAATGTTTATGGGACTTACACCGTGATGGAGGCCCATTGGTTTAAAAGAAATCTTGCTCAGAGAAACCTTCCTTTAGAACCAATGGTTTCCAAGATGAAAACGAATGAAAACAAATGAAAGAGATTTGTTTATGTTTGAATATTGACAAAGATGTTTTGAATATGTACAAATAAAGCTAAGTATGTACATAAAGGGTTGGGACTTACACCATAGGGAGGCCCATGATCGATCGAGAAATTCGAAAAAACGAATTCGCTTTTATCGCTTTGAATTGGATCGATTATGGTAAAAATGCAAGTTTTGATGAAATGTTTTGAAAATGATTTGAAAATGTTTTGAGAATGTTTTGAAATTAAGTTGATTTGTGAAAGGTTTTGAAAAAATCTAAGTCGAAAACTTGAAAAATTCACCTTTAAGGAGGTTTGAAAAGCTTTAACGCTTTGCCCGATTAAAATTTAATCGATGAAAATATTTTTGGATTTTTTGACATAATCATAAAATATATATATTAAATGACAAGTGTGCAAAAATCATCTCAAAATGAGAAGTTTTGATTAGTAAAAAAAATGTTGAAGTTTGAAGAAAAATATGAAAATATGAAGAGTTTTGTAAAAGAATGGTCTTCGAGGATCGAACCCATGACCATGAAAGGGCACGGTCGAGAGAACTAAGAGCAAGCATGCAACCAACTCGAGCCAAACGCTACTGAGTGTGTTAGTGGAAAATGACACGCGTGAGATAAAGAATTGGATTATTTGAATTTTCAAATCAAGAACACCAAGAACACGCGCAACCGGGTTTGTGATTTTTGATTTTCGTAAACTTTGATTCAAGCTATCTCCTTCGCTTCTCAATGGAATTGGACGATGTAAACATCAAATGACTCGCTTTTTCCTCACGAATACGATGGCATATGTTAATTCCATTTATTTTCAATAATCGTGTTTTGATTTGAAAACTAAGAACCCTAGAAATTGATTTTTCAAATTAAATGATGTGGTTCATGATTGTTTGATTTTTCGAGGGCTATTGATCGCTTTTAGTGCGTAAAAGATTGGCCGTGAGCTTTTCTTAAATGGTGCAAGGAATATGGAGTTTGAAGTTCGTATGGATACCGGAAAAGTGAAGATCGAAACCTGCTTTAGAGCACTTCCAATTGTTGTTTTTGATCCTTAGAGCACCACGCGAGGATCGTGTATGAATGATCCGCACATCATGAGCATGCTTGAATGTCTCCACCAAGTCGACCCGCATCTATGACAAACAGAATTGAAATCGATGTAAAACAAGCATGATTGTCGCTCTTGTTTTGAATCAACTCCATGATGCATATGGATCGTGTTAGGATGCTCACAACTCAAAGAAACAAGCCTAAGTCCAAATTATTGCTTATGGCGCTTTGGAAAGTTTGGAAAATTGAAAATGGAAATCTGATTTTACTTGCTTTTAGTTTGATTTTAAGCTTGCAACATGTTCCATAGTGATTCGAACACATTGACACCAAAACTTATCATGTTTTCAATTGATTTTCAAAATGCTATGTTTGGCAAAATAACATGAATTGCTTAATTTTCAAGAAAGTGGAAAAGCATGGATTTGTGTATTGATTTTGGTGTACATTTCTCTTGGATTTGTGATCCTTTTATAGGCAAGAGATTCGAAAATGTTAGGCAAGTGTCCATGGCTTTGGTGATTCAAAGTTACCTTAAGGGTAAAATGACTTTTGCAAAAGAAAAGGAACCTTCCCTTTTTTTTACCATGTGCAATTTTCACAATTTGATCCAATCTTCAATCATCACTTCTCACTGATGTTTATCAGTTGGATGAGTCATTTTGGCAAGGTGGAAAGCTTCTAGAACAAGAAAATGCAAAATGACCCATAATTTGAAGTTATGAACTTTGAAAATTAAGTTTCATGGACCCTTTTGTTCCAATTTCAAAGACATAGCTAGCCTTCATGGATTTTGAAGTTCTTGGACATTTTGGAAAGATTTTTCCATGATCTACAACTTTCATGTTTTGAGTTTTTTCAAATTCCAATTGGAACTAGGTGAAAAAATGGCTTGAAGTTTGGAAAAAAATGTGAAATTTCAACACTTAGAAATTTTTCTAAGTTATAGAAATTTTGACTTTTTGTTGACTTTTCCAAATTCTTTGATTTTTGATGATCATGATGGATCATTTGAAGTATTTTGATGATGGATAAAGTTTTGTTTTGAAAATTTTGACCAAAAGTCAAAGTTTGACTTTTCTGTGCAGATGAAATTTCATCAGATGTTTCTGAAAACGACTGATGAATTCTGTGAACTTCTGTGATGATTTGAATCCAGAAATTAGGTCAAGAGGTTATATCTAAGATATGATGACCAATCTCTATCCAAAAAGTCATCCACCGCTCAAAGTCGAGAATTCTCTTGCCCGATCAAACCCTAATTGGTCGATCCTCGATCGATCCGTGAGAGAATTTTGTTATCCGATGATCGGGGTTGATATTTTGATCAAGATAGATCAAATGAGATGAAAAATCTCAAACCCTAATTGGTTAGCTCTTGAATCGATGAAAATCGATGAAACCCTAATTTTGACTCGTGAATGCTATACCCGACATGTCTCCGTCATAGCTATGAAATGATGCACATATATGGTGGTATATTAGGTCAAAATTGGGGTATGACAGATGTCCCTATTTAAGTTTCTTTAACTCGAGAGATGAAGATGAATATCTTCGCTTTGATAGGTGTAAAGATACTTAAATATCGTATCACGCAAATTTTGGACCTAAGATACCAAAAGATGCGATGATGCAAAATGATTGTAAAAAGTTTCACCTAGATGACATCACGTAAAATGGCATGGTAGGGGAAAAATTTGTGAATGTTTGTTTCGCTTTGGAAACAGAGAGATTACCTTCACGTCATTTGTGACAATGTTTAAGGTAAGTGAAAATGATATTACCAATTATCACCTTTGTGATAGTTTATGGTAATGAATGTTGAAGATGTTACCAATTATCGTCAAGTGATAACTATAACAAGGTAACTTTTTTGAGAAAATTTATCAATATTCACTTTGTGAATAATGTGATGCTGAAAGAAACAACTCGAAAATGAGCTTCTATTTTCTTGGATACAATTTTGCCGAGGATCTCTTTTGAGGAGACGCGCATTTTTGATCGAAAACATGATTTTCCTTTTGATGTAAAGACAAATCACGAGGAATTTCTCGACGGTCATGATTTGACCTTGTGAGAAGAACAAAATTTTTTATGACAAGTTTAGGAGTGAAAATAAGCGGCTCAAGACAATGAGACTATTGCTTATTGCTTTGTTGATTAGAGACAAGGTTCTATTCAGGAATGAACTGAAAAGAAACAGTCAATCAAGACATTGTTCCAAATGAGGAATGATCTCATTTGGGGAATGTGGTGAAGAGAAGAAAATGCATTGCTTTGTGGATACTCACGGGATAAAAAGAAATGTATCTTTTCTATTTGGCGAGACTCTACTGGGGATAAACTTGTACTTACATGAGTAAGTGTGATTTATACTAGTGATATGAAAGCAAACATTCCGAGGAATGCAAAAAATGCAATGAATGATGCTATTATGTATGAATGTCATGAATGTTATATGTATGCTAACACTACTTTGACAAAGACACTAAAGAGATATTTGGGAAGAGGACCACGCCACAGCTCGAATAAATACTTAGTGAAGATTACAAGACGTGTAAACGCTCATCGATGAAGATTTTGAGTTGCATGTTTTACACTTTCGTAGAAAAGCATTTCATTGGCAACTTGATGGGATTCTTTTGGATAAGAATACCGCCCTTGAAGATTTCCGCTGAGGAGAAAATTGTGTAGCTTGGCAACTCCAATCGGGATCAAACACTATTGGAGAAACGGTTAGTTATTTCCGTGTTCATAGTTTCAAAGGAGAATTTTGCTTTTGTTTCAAAATTTTGAAATAAAATTCATTTAAAACATTTGCTTCAAAAAGTGATTTTCACAATAAAAGCGTTATTTTGCAAAACGGAATAAAGTAGGAATTGCAAACAAAAGGCACAAGGCTCAAATTTATTGAATAGAATGGTAATCAGCCAAAGGCGTGATTCCATGAACTATTTACAAAAGTTGAAATGATAATTTATTGGGAAAAGGCTACATTGAAAGCAAATAACCACTACTATCCCTAACAACTTTGAATTCCAATTGCGCTTGTTGCTTAAGAAGAGTTGATTGAAGATCCGTTGATGGAAGATTCTTCATGTGGACAAAATATGATCGATCGCAGCTATTTTGTCGTTTTGTATCCTTGTTTTTGCCTAGATCGCTTTTCGTGTTTTCGATCTATCGTGATATTTTCTGCTTATTGTCTCTAATTTTGCCTCGATCGCTTTTCGTGTTTTCAATCCACCGAGACGCTATTGCCTAAGCCGCCTTTTCGGTTTTCGACTCACCGAAATGTTTTTTGTTTTTAGACAAATATTTTTTGATCGCACAAGATTCACAGGATACGGAGTTCATCGCCCATGGTTGTGAGAGTCATAGCACCGCCGAGAAGCTTCTTTGACGATGTACGGGCCTTCGTAGTTAGGAGTCCATTTGCCCTAGAACTGCTTGAAAAGATGTAATCTTTTTAAGCACGAGGTCGCTTTCTAATTCACGAGGTCGGACCTTTTGTCGAAAGCTTTTTCATTCTTCTTGATAGAGTTGTCCGTGACACGTAGCGGTCAGCGCTTTTCTTCAATTAAGTTCATTGGTCGATCGCTTGACACCATTCACCTCGATAGCTTTGTTTCCATAAGAACTCTCATTGATGGAATCTCAACTCTACGGGAGCACTGCCCATGCCGATACTAGAGAAAAGGAGTTGCCTCTGAAGTGTGCATCAAGCACGATACCCATGCAGCAAATGGCGATTTCGTGCCGCCTTTGTAAGTGATGACCATTTTCCGGACGATCTTCTTGATGTTCTTGTTGGTCGCTTCAACGGCGCCTGCTCATCTTTGGCCTAAGGAGACGAGTTATGATGCTCGATATTGAATTCTCACACGCTTCTTTCATCATTTTGTTGTTCAAGTTGGATCCATTGTCAGAATGATCTTACTTGGAATTCCATATCGCAAATGAGGTTGTTCTTGATGAACCTCACAACCACTTGTCTTGTGACGCTGGCGTAAGACGTCGACCCATTTGGTGAAGTAGTCAATGGCTACTAGAATGAAGCGATGTCCGCTGGACGCTTTTGGTTCAATCATTCCAATCATGTCAATGCCCCACATGGAGAAAGGCCACGAGAGGAGAGAACGCTGAGTAGAGTCGAGGCACATGGATCTTATCCGCGAGATCCGCACTTGTGACATCTTTTAACGTGTTTGCAGAATCGATTCCATCGTTATCCAATAGTATCCTCGCTCTTAAGATCTTTCTCGACATTGCATGCCCATTTGAATGGGTTCCAAAGGACCCTTCATGCACTTCATGGATGATCGTTCCGCTTTTGTCCGTCGACGATCCGAAAGCGTAACCATGTCAAGTTTCTTTTGTATAGCACATCCTCGCTCAGAAGAAATTCCTAGAAAGCCTCCTCGTAGTTTTCTTATCCTTGTACGATGCCCCAAGTGGGTACTCGTGTTGAAGGAAACGCTTGATGTCGTGGAAACCACGGTTTATCGTCAAAGACCGCTGCTATGTAACACATATGTAGGTCTTTCAAGCGCCCGATGCGAATTCTAGGCATATCATTCCAATCGTTGACTTTGAACATGGAAGATAGAGTAGCCAAGGCGCCCGCCATCCGATTTTGATCTCGAGGATATGATGCGCTCAACTTTGTTGAAGAAAGTCAACAATCGCCTTGCATAATCTCTCGTAAGGAATTAGACCAAGATGATGAGTTTCATACTTGTCTTTGATTTGATTGATCACAAGGGCTGAGTCTCCATATATATCAAGGATCTTGATCCTCAAGTCGATGGCTTCTTCAATACCCATGATGCATGCTTCATATTCTTCTATGTTGTTGGTGCAATCAAATAGCAACCTGGCAGAGAATGGTATATGAGAACCCTGAGTAATGATGACGCCCAATTCCATTGCTAAAACATTTACACCCATCGAAACTAGGCCCCATCGATTCGGATCCGTCCTTCTCCGTGTAATGGTTCGTCACAATCTTTCATCTTCAAGTACATAACATCCTCGTCTGGGAAATCAAACTTGAGAGATTGGTATTCGTTGAGCGGCTGATAAGCCAAGTGATCAGCGAGAATGCTACCTTTAACCGCTCGAAAGGTATTGATGTCATACTTGATAGTAGCATCCGCCATCGAGCGATTCTCCTTAAGGTGTTTTCAAAGACGCATTGATCGGATCCATTTTGGAGATTAACCAAGTCGTGTGATTGATCATGTAATCGCGAAGACGCTTGAAGTCCATACCAAAGCGCAGATGTTTTCGAGCATGGAGTAACGAGTTTCACAACCGTGAACTTTACCTGTAGTAGATGGCATGCTCCTTCACCTTTGCCTTGTTGTCCAAGCACGCAGCCCATGGATTCTTCTAATACGGTAAGGTATAAGATTAATGGTCTTCCTTCAACGAGGGATCAAGATTGGTGGTTCCGATGTATTCTTTGATATCACAAATGCTTTTGGCAATCTTCTCGTCCACACAACCTTTGATCTTTTGAGAAGCTTGAATATCGCCCACGTGTAGCAAATATCCGAGAGATAACTGAGATGTAATTCAACCGCCCAAGAAATCCTCTTACTTGCTTTTCCGTATGTGGTGTAGGCATTTCTTGAATAGCCTTGACTTTGTCGTGGTCAACTTCAATTCCCTTTGACCGACAATGAAACCTAGGAGTTTTCCTGACCTTACCCCAAAGGTACATTTGTTAGATTCAAAGGAGCTGAAATTTCCTTAGTCGTTGAAACAACTTTTAAGAGATAGTATATGCTCTTCTTCGTGTCGACTTTGCTATCATATCATCCACGAGACTTCGATCTCTTTATGCATCATGTCATGGAAGAGAGTAGTCATCGCTCCGTAAGTTGCATACCGCATTCTTTAATCCAAATGGCATTACCTTGTAGCAAAAGTGCCCCATGGCGTGATAAAAGATGTCTTTCCATGTCTTCGGAGCCATTCCGATCCGATTATAACCGAGAAACCATCCATGAAGGAAAAGACGTTGAATTTGCAAGATTATCCACTAGCATGTCGATATGCGAAGTGGGAAATCGCCTTTTGACTAGCTTTGTTCGATCTCGTAGTCAACACACATTCGACCTTTCCATCTTTCTTGGATACAGTACTATGTTGGCTAGCCATTGAGGATATTCGTATGATAAGGAAACCAGCGAATGCTTTTGAACTTTTTTTCGATTTTCTCACCATCTCGTGATGCACCTCCTCGCTTTTGCTTAATCAAGGACATTCCGTTTTAACGGCAAGTGATGCTCTACTATGCCGGTATCCAAACCCGCATGTCCTCGGTAGGACCAAGCAAACACATCAACGTATTCTTTGAGAAGACTTATCGCTTGCTTTTGACATCGTTGTTGAGTGAAGTCCGATATTTACTTTTTTGCCTTCCTCGTAACCCAAGTTGATTGCTTCTAGAGGTTCTTATGAGGTCGAATGATCCTTTCCTCGTGTTTAGCAACCTAGAAATTTCATCGGGATCTCTTCTTCAATTTCTTCCTTAGTGACTTCGCAGGTATTTCAAGTTGGGAGAGAGCGAGTTACCGCTTTCAATGGATTTGTCCATTTGTTTAACTGCATGTTTTGATTTTATTTTGATTAAAGAAAGTTTTTATCATCATTTTTTTTTTGAAAGTGTTGCATTAATTTTTCATTATGATTTTTTTGAAGATTTTTTTTTACGTGTTTTTAGGATTATCATTTCCAAAAAGGGTAAAATGAAAATAAACACAAAGTGTGGAAACAAAACAACGATTTTATTTATGTTTCACAAGATGAACAGGCCCTAAAATACAAACTCATTTGTCTTGGGCAAGACAAAGAGAAATTATTTAAAAGCTAAACCCTATAAAACATCTCTTCTTGGCGAAGCGAGAGTTCAAAACAAAAGCAAAGATAAACTACTTAGAGCTATGAACATTAGTCTTAACTTCAACAGTTTCCAATAGTGACGAACTCGAAGTCGAGGTACTGGCAATTTTCCGCTTGGTTTAACCTTGAGTAAACTTTAATTGTGGTCGAGGTGCTTTGAGGACTCGAACGATGGCCTTTGCCTTTGGTACCGCTAAAGCGATCTTCTTGATTGATGATCGAAGTATGAGAGCTAGCCTTTGTACTTCCCGTTGATCTTTGTGTTGAATATGGGATGTTCCTTCCGCCTTCGAGTGAAGAGACTGCTGTCGCGACACTTTCCGCATCGTATCCCGAATCATACTTGATCTTCGTGATCATGTTGATGTAGTGGTAACCGTGATCCGCTTGGTGAAACCACGCATGTCAAGGTAGATCTTCATTTGGGACCTCGATCCGTTGATTAGTTCGAGAAGACGAGTATTCCTCTTCTCGATTGACTAGGTAGTCAAAGTCATCACCCCATCCCGTGGGTTGGATATCTTTGATCCGGATTTTGAGCTCGCGCAGTAGTATTTCACCATGTAGTCGATTTGCCACTTGGTTCTCCCAAGGTATCCCAAATTTCGTAGGATCATGGATTTTCATGTTGTTAGGACATGTCTTCGAATTGATCACCTGCGTTGAAACAAGGGATCACAACGCTTACTTCGGATTTTCCGAGTTGATATCTCGAGACTAAAAGCTCATGCGGAAAATGCCCTATTGTATTTACGCCATGGTCATCTCTATTTCAGAATTTGTAGGTCACCAATGTCTAACAAATGTTGAATATCCGCTTATGGTGGGACATCCATGGATATTCTTGAACAGATATAGCAAGTCGCATAATCATGCTTAGTGAAGAGACTCATGGTATCGTATGCTTCATGAAGATGCACCAAGTTTCCTTTGACTAAGTTTACATCTGTGACAAGGTACCGTCGTATTCCTTAGCATTAGATTCACCGAGTGTCCACTATGGAAGTGGATTGGCTTGCACATTCGGACTCAGATTAAGGAAAGAAGATTAGCCTTCACTAATCTTTGTACCGCTTCAATGCTATGCAATGCTCAAGGTCATGGCCCGGTGCCCTTGGTGAAAAGGGCAAGACATGTCACTTTGTACCACCATGGTAGTTTTTCGTGGACCGAGGTGGTAACCTTGTCTCAGATTAGATTCCTTTCTATCGCAGGTAAAGTTCTGTACGCTATGGGAATTGGGTCGAATCGAGTGACCCGAGGCGACGTTTTGGTTATGAAACCGCCGAGCCTGCTGACGAGGCCGCTGAGTTTGTTGATTTTGTTGAAATTGCGGAGCAACTCGGAGTCAGGTTGACAGAGGGTGCTATGGCAGCCACCGTCGTTGTTGAATGACATTTTGCGTGGTTTCTGGATACCATTCCTACGCCATGTTCTTTTTCCTTGGGAAACCGTTCCAACTTTCTTGGTATTACTAGAAGATCCTACTTCCTTGGTTAGACGTCCCGTCCGAACCCTTCTTCTAGTCGCATTCCCATGCTTACCATTTCGTTGAAGTCTCCGGAGCGCTAGCGATCATTCGCTCATAGTAGAATGAGTTTAGAGTATTCAAGAATACCTTAGTCATCTCTTTTCTTCCAAGGGCGGGTTGACTGGGCAGAATTTCCTCCATCACAAGATATTCCTTGAATGTCTCTTTCCTTTGAGACATGGAGCGGAGTTGATCCCTATCGAGCCATATCCAAGTTGAATTTGTATTGTGGACAAGGCTTTACCTAAGTCGTTGAATGATTGATATTCGTGTTTAAACCCATGTACCACTTCAAAGGCACCGTGAGACTATCTCGAAGTAATGAATTAACAAATGATGATCCTCATTGTACGTAGACATTTTCCTAGCATACATTGTAAGATGACTCGAGGACAAGAATTCCTTTATACTTTTCAAAATCCGGATTTTGAATTTCGCAGTTTTACACAGGGACTAAGCAGAGATCCCGGCGCTTTTCCCAAACAATTCTTTCCTTGAATCGCTTTTATCTCAAGTCGCATTTGAGAAGTTGTTCCCGGAGATTTTCCATTGAACCACGAGCGCTCGTGTTATTTCGGAGTGTGATGAACTTCTTCGTCTGTGGTAGTGTGCACTACTAAGTCGAGTTCAACATAATCGGTTGAGAAACCGACATTGTTACTTGTGGAAAATTATTCCACGCCGTGAAGTAGCGCTTTGCAAAGTAGGTATTTCAAGCGAGGTTGTTTGAGAAGTCGGTTGCGAACCCAATGCCGGTTAAAAGGCATTCCCCATGGATAGCCCTCGCATGCCGAAGGTGAACCACCGATCGCGATAATGAAACCGGAGTAGTAGTATCCTCTCGTTGCTATTTGGTTATGACCGCCGATGTCGCTTGTTGACTTTATACCGTGGCAAGCGAGTTGACCAAAGATGTGAGTCTCCACTTCTTCTTGTAGCGTAGTTACAGATTACGGAGTTCAACGCTTTCTTGCTCAAAATTCTCCATTACTTTTCTTCTTTTGCTCGTATCGACGCTCGAAAGTCATGACGCAATGAGAAACTCTAAGACGCGATACTGACAATTTTTCTATCTCGAAAAGTGACAGCTCAAACCGGAATGATTAGACTCTAGATGGTAGACTTAAATGCAAAGTATGATGCATGAATATGATAGTAAAGAAAAGAAATTTCCAAAGAATTTACGCTAAACGAGATATTTCGCAAATATTTGGATGGAAAACACAAATTTTATTGATTAATGAAGGAAGATTACAACAATTGTTTTTGTTGGAGCATTGCTCACACAAATGATACAATAAGTGATAAAATTACAAACTAAATTAAACTAATTAAACATCTTCGCTTGGATGACGATCCAAAGGCTTGATGCGCCTTCGTGATTTCCTTCCCATAGTGAGCTTTTAGTTTGGCTCGCTTTTAGCTTGCTAATGACTCTTTCCACTCGCTGGGAGCGGCTTGGGTTGTCATTTCTCGAGCTTTCTTTTCCTTTCTTTGACGATTGATGGCTATCCTCCCGCGAATCTTCTCATCTTTCTCCATGAGCCATTCATCCCGGAAGTAGAGCCTTTTCATGATCTTTGACTTGCTTTCGAGCTTCTCATTCTCAAGGTTAGTCTTAAGAAATTTGCTTTCCAAAGCTTCCTTCTCAAACCTTATCTTGGTCAAGGCTTCTTGGTATTCTCCACACTCAACGGAAAATTTGTTGATTGGAAGCGATCGAGAACATGGGATCCTCATAAGCGTAAGGCATTCAAATTCCTTCGCTCTTTTCTTTATCCAAGAAGTGTAGGTTTCATGGCTACACAATTCTTTGCCTTACCTTTTCCTTTCTTTCTCGGATGTGATGCCAAGCTTTGATCATCCTAGCCTTCAACTTGGGAATCTCTCCTTCATGATAGAAGTAGCTTTCATTGTAAACCGGAGGTTTACCGTAATTTGTATCCGAGCTGACGCTTTGCTAGGAATGGGTTGTAGTTGATTCCTCCTTTCGTACTCAATGAGAGGTACGCTGGCAAATTCTCCATGCTCTCAATGATTTCCATCTCATTGTTTGCCAAAGTATACCAATGGATATCGCTGCTTGTAAGAGACATGAGTCTTCCGACCAATGCCACTGCCTTTGTTTTCGCGAAGATAGGAGATTTAGGCAGTGTGAGACAATCCATTTGAAAACAGAGGTACACAACATACGATAGTTCCGCTCTTTGACGATTCCTATGATGAATAGAGACGACGTGTCACCAAGCAAAGGGAACGGATTTCCGATCGTAAAGATCCTTATGGCGTTGATATCAATGAAATTTGGGACGCTGGGAAACAACACCAATCCATAGAGGAGTAAAGCTAAAATAGCTTCAAAGGCTACCATACTACCGGCCAGAGAATTTGAGAGCCTTCTCCATTAGGAACTTTGAGGTCACCCTAAGAGTTTTCCTCCGTAGTTAGGTTTTTGTCTATCTCGTGTTTTTAAATTAGTCATTGTTGCAATGACTTGTGACTTAGGAATGGCTTCCAAACCATTGAAAGGCACTTTGTCCGACATCGAGATTCCTAGGATATGCGCATACTCTTCCAAAGTAGGCATCAACCGATAATCGTGGAAAGTGAAACAAATGATAGACGGATCGTAGAATCGAACGAAAGTTTTGAGAAGTCCTTCATCGACGCGTTGCTCAAAAGAGTTAAAAGAGTTCCATAGCTCAAACCGAGGGATCTTCTACCAAGGATGCTAACTCTTTCAACTTTCCTACGCCAGAATCCTAAATCGTATCTTTTGGTGAATCTTCCTCCGACGCCCATCACTCTAACCTAAAATATTTTACAAAGAAAAATCTCTAAATTCTTTGAAATGGAGAGAGAAATGAAGTTTTTTTTTGTTTTTATGAATGAATGAATGAATGCATGAATGCAACAAACATGGTTAGTAGTTATACACACGGTCAAGCTGCTCAAGTCACGAGCATGAAGCCAACGATAAGAATCAACGGGTTAAGTTCTAAGGGCTTATTCATCCGTGAATCGGTTCTATCGATAATACAGCTCAACACTTCTTCAAAACATTATTGGATTTGGTGAATACTGATGGTCCAATAATATTTTCAAGAGAAACTCGCTCGATCGTAGTATCGCATGACAATTACTCTAGGCTTACACCAATAATCTCTCGCACTACATCCTAATGGCTGTGATGGTTTATGTGTTCTACCCACTCACCTTCTTAAGTTCCCCGAAAATACAAATATTTCGCAATTACTTGCTTAAACACAATACCTCAAGACAACCTCCATCGCAAGGAAATATTAACTTCGAAAGCATTGAACGCTCACGATAATACCTCCACCTAGATCTTAAAATGTTTCTAACCGGTTAGATTTCTTTCCATCAAGTGAAATCGCAAACACACAATAAAGAAAAAGATATATGCAAAATATGAAAAGCTTATCCCTTTCTTTTCTTTTGAAAACAAAAAGCTTGGTGCTCTCGACGTAGTAACGCGCTTTCTTTTTTGAAAATCAAAGTTTCAGTCCCCACAGAGTCGCCATTTTTCCCTGCTCAAGAAAGGTGACGCCACGAGGATGCGAACGTGAGTTCGGATCTTCCGCACGCAACGATTTAAATCTTTTGATTTGTTTATAAAGATGCCATGAGCATCAAGCTTTATTATTTTCAACACAAGAAAGATGATTTAATGATTATGAAAAGGGAAAGTCAAATACCCTCAATTGATATTGGTATGCGAATGACTAGCGCAAACTAGACATAACGCATCGGGGAGATTCCGAGTAAGGGGATTGTTATATAAAGGAATGATGGAGCATCCTAAATATATATGGTTATCCATAGCTTTTATATATGAATATGTTTGATCTGTTGTGTGTTTTTAATTTGCTATTTCTATGATCGGGAAAGTTTCTCCTTTGGATTTTAAGAAAGAGATTATGTGGGATTCTAGGTTTTGTTATTATTGTGCTCGCAAAGATCTATGGATCTTCATACATATCCCCTAGTGGGAATCGAGCATTTGTAGCTCGGATCTACAAGGTTCTATGGTTTGTTTGGTCCGGGAGATAGAAATTTGCTCGGCAAGGATGAGACCTCAGGCCACGTATTCTCAAAAGGATGTTGAGAAAGTCGTAGCAATCGTAGTTCCCACTTATGCTAGTGGAAAGCAACGGATGTTAGTAAGAGATGCATAAATGTCATCTTAATGAAAATGTATCTAATCTATTTCATCACATACATTTTGAAAAGTTTGATTGATTAAAATCTTTCGTCGAAGTATTAGGTGTTTTGCTTGAGTGTACAAGCGCTACCACTTACATGTTTAAGAAAGATGTTTGAAAAGATGATTAAATCTTTTAACTGTAAGTATTGGGTGTTTTGCTTGAGTGTACAAGCGCTACTACTTCACTTAAGAGAGAGATTTTTGTTTGAAAATAGTTTGAAAAGTTTGAAAAGTTTTTGACTGTATGTGATGTGATAGATGAGATACTTCTTCCATAGAGATGATAAATGTCTAAATCTCTTAGGAGAAATTGATTGGATTAAAGGGATGCTTTTAAGAAGCCCGTGGGTCCTTGTATTGTTAGCCCAAGAGGAGGCATTTCGAGGGTCATCGAGGGTCCTTGTATGAAGCTCAAGAGGAAGCTATAGGTATGGTCGTTTTGGCTTGAAAGGGATTTCACCGAGAAATCATCCTTTGTTGAGTAAGAGTAATTTCACCGGGAAATTTTACTCTATGGGGAATTTTGAAAGTGATTTCACCGAGAAACCATCCTTTCAGGGTTCTATCTTAGCGTGGGTGATTCTTTGTATTTGGAAGCCCAAGAGGAGGCTGTTAAGAGATTTCCTATCTCTTTCATTGTATGATACCCAAGAGAAGGCTAAACTCAATGAGGAGTTCTTTGAACGGCCCAAGAGGAGGCCGACTCAACAGGAGTGATGTCTTATATGAAGCCTAAGCGAGGCTAACTCGTGGGGAGAGTTTCTTTGTACAAAGCCCAAGAAGGCAACTCACGGAGATAAAAATATCTTGTATGAAGCCCAAGGAGGCTAAACTCATGGGGATGAGTTGTCTTGTATGAAGCCCAAGGAGGCTAACTCAACCGAGATGAGTTGTCTTGTATAAAGCCCAAGCGGAGGCTATACCTGGGGAACCTATTGATTAGTCTAATTGTTATGTTATTATTAGACAGCTTGTATAAACAGTGTGTGTGTGATATGTATTCACAAGAGTTTATGAAGGAAATATAAACAATGCATGATGTTTATTTACAAAATATAAACAAGTGTCGTGGAACGAACGCTTAAAACGAGCGTAACTTGATTATTCACAAGTTGAACTGTACAAGGAAATGAATATGTACACGACGAGTTTTTATGTACAAAGAAAGATGGATGTACATGAGGGTTGGACTTACATCAGAAGAGAGGCCCATTGATTTGAAAGCGCCACAGGAATAATGCTCTTTCAATACCAATGGTATTTAGTGTAAAATGTACAGATGGAACAAAATGATTGATGAAGTTTATCCGAAAAGTATTTTTCAAAGAAAGAGTATCCAGATATGTATGTATAAAAGTTTTGAGAAAGAAGTATCCGTGTTATGTATGTATAAAAAGTTTGTTTTTTGAAATATCCGTGTTATGTACAGATAAAAGTTTGATATGTACAAAGAAATATTATGTACATAAAAGAATGTTATGGGACTTACACGTGATGGAGGCCCATTGGTTTAAAAGAAATCTTGCTCAGAGAAACCTTCCTTTAGAACCAATGGTTTCAAAAGATGACAAACGAATGAAAACAAATGAAAGAGATTTGTTTATGTTTGAATATTGACAAAGATGTTTTGAATATGTACAAATAAAGCTAAGTATGTACATAAAGGGTTGGGACTTACACCATAGGGAGGCCCATGATCGATCGAGAAATTCGAGAAAAACGAATTCGCTTTTATCGCTTTAATGGATCGATTATGGTAAAAATGCAAGTTTGATGAAATGTTTTGAAAATGATTTGAAAATGTTTTGAGAATGTTTTGAAATGTTAAGTTGATTTGTGAAAGGTTTTGAAAAAATCTAAGTCGAAAACTTGAAAAATTCACCTTTAAGGAGGTTTGAAAACAGCTTCGTAACGCTGCTTTGCCCGATTAAAATTTAATCGATGAAAATATTTTTGGATTTTTTGACATAATCATAAAATATATATATTAAATGACAAGTGTGCAAAAATCATCTCAAAATGAGAAGTTTTGATTAGTAAAAAAAATGTTGAAGTTTGAAGAAAAATATGAAAATATGAAGAGTTTTGTAAAAGAATGGTCTTGAGAGGGATTGAACCCATGACCATGAGGGGGCACGGTCGAGAGAACTAAGAGCAAGCATGCAACCAACGAGCCAAACGCTACCGAGTGTGTTAGTGGAAAATGACACGCGAGATAAAGAATTGGATTATTTGAATTTTCAAAATCAAGAACACCAAGAACACGCGAACTGGTTTGTGATTTTTGATTTTCGTAAACTTTGATTCAAGCTATCTCCTTCGCTTCTCAATGGAATTGGACGATGTAAACATCAAAATGACTCGCTTTTTCCTCACGAATACGATGGCATATGTTAATTCCATTTATTTTCAATAATCGTGTTTTGATTTCGAAAACTAAGAACCCTAGAAATTGATTTTTCAAATTAAATGATGTGTGGTTCATGATTGTTTGATTTTTTGAGGGCTATTGATCGCTTTTAGTGCGTAAAAGATTGGCCGTGAGCTTTTCTTAAATGGTGCAAGGAATATGGAGTTTGAAGTTCGTATGGATACCGAAAAGTGAAGATCGAAACTGCTTTTAGAGCACTTCCAGCTTGTTGTTTCTTGATCCTTAGAGCACCAAATGTATGCGAGGATCGTATGAATGATCCGCACATCATGAGCATGCTTGAATGTCTCTCGACCAAGTCGACCTGCATCTATGACAAATGAAACTGAAATCGATGTAAAAAAGCATGATTGTCGCTCTTGTTTTGAATCAACTCCATGATGCATATGGATTGTGTTAGGATGCTCACAACTCAAAGAAAACAAGCCTAAGTCCAAATTGATTATGGCGCTTTGGAAAGTTTGGAAAATTGAAAATGGAAATCGATTTTACTTGCTTTTAGTTTGATTTTAAGCTTGCAACATGTTCCATAGTGATTCTGAACACATCGGACACCAAAACTTATCATGTTTTCAATTGATTTTCAAAATGCTATGTTTGGCAAAATAACATGAATTGCTTAATTTTCAAGAAAGTGGAAAAGCATGGATTTGTGTATTGATTTTGGTGTACATTTCTCTTGGATTTGTGATCCTTTATAGGCAAGAGATTCTCGAAAATTTTAGGCAAGTGTCCATGGCTTTTGGTGATTCAAAGTTACCTTAAGGGGTAAACATGACTTTTGCAAAAGAAAAGGAACCTTCCCTTTTTTTTACCATGTGCAATTTTCACAATTTGATCCAATCTTCAATCATCACTTCTCACTGATGTTTATCAGTTGGATGAGTCATTTTGGCAAGGTGGAAAGCTTTAGAACAAGAAAATGCAAAATTACCTATAATTTGAAGTTATGAACTTTGAAAATTAAGTTTCATGGACCCTTTTGTTCCAATTTCAAAGACATAGCTAGCCTTCATGGATTTTGAAGTTCTTGGACATTTTGGAAAGATTTTTCCATGATCTACAACTTTCATGTTTTGAGTTTTTCAAATTCCAATTGGAACTAGGTGAAAAATGGCTTGAAGTTTGAAAATGTGAAATTTCAACACTTAGAAATTTTTCTAAGTTATAGAAATTTTGACTTTTGTTGACTTTTCCAAATTCTTTGATTTTGATGATCATGATGGATCATTTGAAGTATTTTGATGATGGAAAAGTTTTGTTTTGAAAATTTTGACCAAAAGTCAAAGTTTGACTTTTCTCGGCAGATGAAATTTCATCGATGTTTCGAAAACGATCGATGAATTCGTGAACTTCGTGATGATTTGAATCCGTAAATTAGGTCAAGAGGTTATATCTAAGATATGATGACCAATCTCTATCCAAAAAGTCATCCACCGCTCAAAAGTCGAGAATTCTCTTGCCCGATCAAAACCCTAATTGGTCGATCCTCGATCGATCCGTGAGAGAATTTTGTTATCTGATGATCAGGGGTTGATATTTTGATCAAGATAGATCAAATGAGATGAAAAATCTCAAACCCTAATTGGTTAGCTCTTGAATCGATGAAAATCGATGAAACCCTAATTTTGACCGTGAATGCTATACCCGACACGTCATTCGAATATAGCTATGAAACGATGCACATATATGGTGGTATATTAGGTCAAAATTGGGGTATGACACTAACAAAATTTTGAGATGTCTTAGCAGGGAATGGAAACCTAAAGTTACGGCAATTAAGGAAGCCAATGATCTAAATACTTTGGATCTCGCAACACTATGGGGTAAGCTTCAAGAATATGAGAAAGAGCTCATAAGCCTTGGAAAACATGAAAAGAAAGAAAAGAAGGAAAAGTCAAGGGACTTGGAAAAGAAGTCTATAGCACTTAAGGCTTCAAGCTCCAAGTCATCCACCTCAATTTCGTGTGCAAGTGAATCAAGTGATGACAATGAGAGTCCGGATGAGGATATGGGTCCTGCTCAGAAGAAAATACAATAGATTTCTCTAGAAAAACGAAATTCAACATTCAGATAAGAATCTCATCAATTATAGACGCCACTCTCAACCAAGAAAGCAAGATGAAAGTAAGAAGCCTAAGTCACAAGGATCATGTTACCATTGTGGCAAACCCACAACAAGCCGATTTCTATTTGAAGAAATACAAAGCCAAGGCCAAATATCAAAAGAAACCAAACAAAGCTAGAAGAGAATACATTACTTGGGAGAGCGATAGTGGTTCTTCAAGTAAAGGTTTCTCAAGTGATGAAGAAGAAACGGTCAACCTTTGTCTCATGGCTCATCATCATAAGAAAAAGAATGTAAGTCATGCTAAGTATGATCATTTTGATGAAATGTCTTATTTAGAATTGTTAAATTCCTTCAATACTTTACATCAAGAGGCTAAGGAAGCTGTCAAACGCTTAGCCTCAAATAAGAAAATCTTTTCATATCTAGAACAAAAGGTTTCTGATTCCGAAAAGGAATTAGAAGCTCTTACAGCATCTATGATAGAAAATATTGAAGGAAAATGTGAAAAAGAAGAGATACCTTGGTTTAAATGGCATGGATGTGAAACTTGTCATATTTGGCAAAGAGAAGTTATAACTCTCAAAACCAAACTAGACAAAGCATTACAACCTAAGATTACGTTTTCTATCGATCACTCAAACTTCAAAAAAAGTATGACTAGTCCCTATCAAAAATATACCTATGAAGTAAGGGATCGAGATAGAAAGAGTAGATCTCACTTAGATATGTCTTGCCTATATTGTTGCAAGAAGGAACATACCATTAGTAAATGTAGATTTAGGAGATTCTTAGTTCCTAAAGGCATATACCAATGGTTCCCCAAAGGCAACAAATGTTTAACTCACATTCAAGGACCCAATGAATGTTGGGTACCTATCTCCCATGTTTGATATTTCAGGTGGAATGTCTTGAACCTCTCGAGAGAAGGTGGTTTCTCGATAGTGGTTGCTCAAGACACATGACGGGTGACATTTCGCTATTCTTTGACTTTGTGGCAAAGAAGAAAGGATTTGTTACTTATGGTGATAACAACAAGGGAGAAATACTTGGTAAAGGTAGTGTAGGTAATCCCTCATCCACCACTATCTCATATGTCCTATTAGTTGAAGGCCTTAAACACTATCTTATTAGCATTAGTCAATTATGAGACAAAGGTTATAAAATTACTTTTCTAAAGGATGATTGCATAATCGAACATAATGATAAGAAAGAGGATGTGTTTAAGGGGTTGAGGGTAAACAATGTCTATATGCTTGACTTGAATAATGTGTCCCTAACAGGTGCTAAATGCTTAGTCTCCATGAGTGAAGACTCATGGCTTTGGCATAGGCGATTAGCACACATTAACTTTGATTTGCTAAATAAAATCATATCTAAAGACCTTGTGATTGGCTTACCCAAAATCAAATTTTCAAAAGATCATCTATGTGATGCTTGTAAAATGGGTAAACAAACACGAGTCTCTTTTAAATATAAAAATGTCATCTCTATGTAACACGGTGAACTGACTTTGTAGGTTTTTGTATCGCAAATGTGCGGATAGCAAGAGTCGCCACCGACTTTTCTTTTATCCAATTAAGGGAAGGTAAAAAGTACTGAAAAAGACCTTTGTTAGATTCTGAGTAAGGGAGAAGGTTATGAAAAGGGAAGGTATTAGCACCCCTTTACATCCGTAGTTATCTACGGGCTCTTAGTTGCTCTTAGATCACTTTAAAAAATGTGCTTTCTGTGTGTTTGACAAAAATGTTTTGAAAAGGCATTTCGCTTTGACTTTGTAATGATTCATGTAGGAATGTATACAAAGTGTTTGGAAATGTTTCGTTTTGAAAAGTATTTGAACTTTGACAAAAGTGTGAGGTGTGAAAAGTATTTTGATTTGAGCAAGCAACTAAAAGTCTTATTACCTTCTCGTAATGGTCGTTTTGTTATTTTACGCTCCTTTAGAATAGTGCTATCCATACCATTAGTTGGTAGGTAACTCTATTTGTTGGATGCAAGCGGACATTCAAGGGACATCGGATGGTCATAGAAAGCAACTTGTAGGAATTATCCTAGCACATTCAAGGGACTATGATCATTTTCGAGGCGACAATCGAGGGTCAAGATCATGTATTCGGAGGCGACATCATGGGTCTATGATCTTGTATCAAGGGACTATGATGATTTGTTTTGAAGGCAACCTAGAATACCTCTACGCTCGAGGGACTTGACCATTTGAATTGTGAAAGGCAACGAGAGAATTATCCTAAGGTGCATGTGTGAAAGGAGTGTGTTGATTCAGATTCATGTTATCTTGAAATTTAGAGTGAGCTATGTTCAATTTTATCTTGTCATACACGCCTAATTACTAACAGTTTATAAGGTGCGAAAGTAAATCATGGAAATATAAAGTGCCGAAGATAAATCCTACGCTATTACATGGCTTTGGGGCAGATACATAATTTAAAATGCGGAAAATAAAAGACCTAATTAAGCTATTACATCCCATGAGCAATTACATAATTGGAAAAAAGAAAACGATAAAAAGAAATCGTCCGAAACGAGATAACCTGTGAAAGGATGAGAAATTGGAAAATTCAAAGAAATCGAACAAGAGAAAAATGTTAGCAAAAATGATAATTTTTAAATGACAAAAATATTTCATGCTGGAAATAACATTAATATGCTAAAATAATTTTTTGGGATTTTTTGGAGGTAATTTAATAATTAAAAATCAATTAAAGGTGATTTAAATGATAAATTAACAATTAAATTAAATATGCATGCAAAAATAATATTTTTAATTTTATAAATTAAATAAGCATTTTCTGGAAATAATGCAAAAAGAAAAATATTTTTTGGTATTTTTAAATGCATGATAAAAAATTATTGAAATTAATTAAAATGAATGAAAAATATTAAATAAAAAAGAAAATATGAAAATAGCTGAAAATATGAAGTTTGTGAAAAAGAAAGATGGAACCGGTCCTGATGAGGCTCGAACCCATGACCATGGAGGGTATCTACAAACAGTCAGCGCTTTAACCACTAGGCCATCTTGCATTTGATGTCATGGATTGGAAACCCGTGATCATGAGCATACACGCGTCGTCGTTTGGTGAGGTCAAGGCACAGTCAGCTGGTGGACCCTGGTTAATTCAAATGGACGAATCAGAACGCTGGATCGCGCCACGCATGCTCACCGGTCAATATGTCAAACGACGCCGAGCCCTAGCTCCTACCGCCTTCTACGGCGAGTAGGATGTTCAAACCGGAAAAATAACGCGAATAAAGAGAGAAGGGGGGCCCTACCCCCCTAAATCGGGCTGCGAACACGATGGTGCCACTGGTTTGCCCTAAACATGCTAATGTAAGCCGGTTCGATTCAAACAGCTTGCAAAACCCTAATCATGGCAAGTAGGTTCCTGTACGTTCAAGCTTGCATGTAATGGTTCTAATGTGACCTAATGCATGTCCTGAATACAAATAAGCACACGAAAACGAATAACAATGCATGATATTATGAAATCGAATTTGAGAAGAAATTCAAACCGGTGAGAGTTCAAGGACACGATCTGGGCAGCCTGGGCTTGATGTAGGAGTATGGATTGATTGCTGGGAACCTCAGGAAGGTGTTTGAGTGCTCAAATTGGCCTGAAACCTGCTGGAAATTGAAACACGATTTTTGAAGCTTCTTGAAAAATTTTGACAAAATAAGGGTTGTGTTTTTGGCTGGTTTCGTGTTCTTGCTTGTCAACTTCGGCTATTTATAGATCAATTAGAGAGGAAAAGAAGGAAAAAGATTTGGTTTTGAATGTGCATTGAATAATTTTCAAATAAAATCAAATTTTGAGAAAATTTGATTTTCTTTAATGAAAGAGCAAGCACGAAATTGGCATGTATCATGGGCTATCTTGGACCTCAAGTTTAATATAAAATCACCCTTTTGAAAATATCTTATTTTCATATTTTATATAATTTAATTTTGAATTAAATGGTTTTAAATCCAAAAATAAATTAATAAAATAGAAAATTGCCATGGCCAAGCATCAATGGGTCACAAATAACATCATGAACAAGTTTGGATCATAAGATTATAGGCCCATTTGGAAAATTTTGCATTTTGACCAATATCTCCTTTTGTGCAACTGTCCAAAATTGTCTAACTTCTAAATAGTGTATCTTGCTCAATTTTCCACATTTTTGGGTGTTCTTGGACTTTTTAGAAATCTCTAAGAGTCCTATAACCAACCTCTTTGGTTTCATCTCAATTGGAGTTTCCATGCTCAATATATCTTCAAAACAAAATGTTGACTTTTTGTTGACTTTGAAAAGGACTCAGAATGTCTTGATCCATACCTTCCAAATGAAGCATTTTTGAACATTCTTGTGAGACATGAAGTTGTGGAGAATTGAATTTCCTTCAAAACAAGAGGTGGTGGAAAAATTGCTGAGAAAGTATGAAGAAGTTATGCCCAGTCAAATTTTGGTTGACTTTTCCTCAAGAAACCCTAATTTAGAAAGTTTGACTTTTGAGCAAATCTTGAGTTTTCTTGATGAATCATGATCAACCCTTGATCAAATGATGAATGTAACTTCAAAATGAGGATGTTGACCAAAAATCATGAAGTTTGACTGTATGTTGACCACAATTGACTTTTTGTCCAATACAACTGATTTTCAACCATCTGAGCAATTGTCTGAGGAAACTTGACTTCTGAGGCTTGAAACTTGTCATGGAGAATCTTTGAAGCATATGAGGAGGCATGATGAACATTGGAGGTGTTGGAATTCCATCTTGATCTGAGAAACACCAAACCCTAGTTTGGGTTGATTGTCTAGGAGAGGGTTTGTCTGATCAACCCTTGAAGAATCCTTGAGTATGGATGTATGAAATGTCTTGAGAAGATGGAGGACAAATTTTGGGGTATGAAACTCTACAACGAAACCACTTGAACTCCTCCATATGGACTTATTTGGACCATCTAGAATTAAAAGTTTAGGTGGAAATTATTATGGCTTCGTTATAGTTGATGACTACTCTAGATTTTGTTGGACGATATTCTTAGCAAATAAAAGTGAGACTTTCTATGCTTTTGAAAAATTTGCCAAATTATCTCAAAAAAAGTTGAATACAAAAATTGTTACTATCCGAAGCGACCATGGAGGTGAATTTGAAAATCACCTTTTTGATGAATTTTGTGAAAGAAATGGCATTGATCATAACTTTTCTGCTCCTAGAACACCTCAACAAAATGGAGTAGTTGAGCATAAAAATCGTGTTCTAGAAGAACTTGGGAGAACTATGATCAATGAGCATGGCCTTCAAAAATAATTTTGGGTCGATGCCATTAATACGGCTTGTTATGTGCTAAATAGGATCTTGATACGTCCTATGCTCAACAAAACACCGTATAAACTTTTGAAAGGTAGAAAACCCAATATTTCTCATCTCCATATCTTTGGTTGTAAATGGTTTGTATTAAATAATGGCAAAGAAAATCTTGGTAAATTTGATTCAAAAGCCGATGAAGGTATCTTTCTCAGATACTCTCAATCTAACAAAGCATATAGGGTATTTAATAAAAGGTTATAAATTGTAGAAGAATCGGTGCATGTTTCCTTTGATGAATCTTGTCCAAAAATGGTCGGAAAGGGTATTTCTTTTAATGGTGCAGGTGTTTCTTCAGAAAGGATACTCAATGATCAAGATAAAAAGAGTAATGAGCTCATAATTGAGAAAGAAAAATGGGAGATAGATCATGTGTCTAGCAAAGAAGAAGAAGACACTCAACCAACAAATGAAATAGATCCTCTTGTGGAGTGGAAAGAAGCCAAGGATTATCCCATTGACAAAATTCTTGGAGACATATCAAAAGGAATAACTACATGGTCTAAGATAAGTAACTTTTGTTATCATTTCGCTTTCGTCTCTCAAATTGAGCCTAAAAACCCTAAAGAAGCTTTATTCGATGAACATTGGTTTATGGTAATGTGTCATACCCCAAAATTTTCCCTCCTACTTCTCAAGACATTTTTTCATACATCCATACTCAAGGATTTCACAAGGGTTGACCAGACAAACCCTCTTCTAAACAATCAACCCAAACTAGGGTTTGGCAATCCTCAGATCAACGTGGTTCCCAACATCTCCTGTGGTCATCATGCCTCCTCATATGCTTCAAAGAATCTCCATGTCAAGTTTCAAGCCTTAAAAGTCAAATTTCCTCAGACAATTGCTCGATGGTTGAAAATCACAGACGGACAAAAAGTCAATTGTGGTCAACATATACCAAACTTCATGATTTTTGGTCAACATCCATATTTTGAAGTGACATTCATCATTTGATCAAGGGTTGATCATGATTCATCAAGAAAACTCAAGATTTGATCAAAAGTCAAACTTTCCAAACTAGGGTTTTTTAAGGAAAAAGTCAACTAAACTTTGACTGAGCATAACTTCCTCATACTTTATCAGAAATTTTCCCACCAAAGCTCATTTTGAAGGAAATTAAATTCTCTACAACTTCATATCTCACAAGGAAAGTCAGAAAATGCTTCATTTGGAAGATATGGATCAAAACATTACAGGTCCTTTTCAAAGTCAACAAAAAGTCAACGTTTTGTAAAGAAGTGTTATTTAGCATGGAAACTCCAATTGAGATGAAACCAAAGAGGTTGTTTAGAGGACATATAGAGCTTTCTAAAAAGTCCAAGAACACTCAAAGATATTAAAAATTGAGCAAACTACACCTTGCATAAGTTGGGCATTTTTGAAGAATTGCACAAAGGAAAATATTTGACAAAATCCAATTTTTTCCAACTGGGCCTATAATTTTATGATCCAAACTTGATCATAATATTATTTGTGACCTCTTGTTGCCTTGCCACGACCTCTTTCTATTTTTTTGATTTATTTTTGAATTTAAAAGCATTTAATTCAAATTTAAATTAAATAAAATATGAAAACAAGGTATAATTTAAGTTGGGTTGGATTTTTATCAAGCTTGAGGACCAAGGAAGCCCACAAACATGCCAAATTGTGCTAGCTCATGCAAGGAAGGAAAATCAAAGTTTGAAAAGATTTGATAAAATTTGAAAGAGAAAATATTTTGCATTCAATAGCATATCTTTTTTCGTTCTTTTTGCTTCAAACTCTCACTCTATAAATACCCAATGCATTCACAAAGACCAGGGACGAAACCCTAGCCTCTTGAAGCAACCCTAAAATTCCAAAAAATTTCACAAAGTTGGCAAAATCGAATTTGATCCTCCAACACTTCAACCACTCTCAAGCATCCCATTGTGTTCCCGAGGTAAGTTTGAGTACACATCACAAACCATGGTTGAATCTGCTTGAATCGAGGCATACATGAACATACATATTCATATTTTTCTTGAAATCTAATTTTTAATATCTGCTTGTTTTAATCAAAACTAATCATTCTAACGTGTTCATGAGATGCCATAGGAAGGATCTGGGTCATCGTTCTTGAGCTTGAACGTCTAAAACGCGTTTTGTCATTGTTAGGTTTTTTGGAACTGTTTGATTCGAACCGGCTGATACAGGGACTTTCAGGGCAAACGGACACCACCATCGTGTTCGCAGCCCTCGATTTAGGGGGGTAAGGTCCCTCTTTGCTTTTTATTTTACGTATTTTTGCAGGTTGAGATTTTGGGTGGCCGGAGAAGACGATTGGAGCTAGGGCTCCGGCGTCGTTGACTTGTCTGAGACCGGCGAGGGTATGCATGGCACAACGGCGTGTTTTGATTGGCTTTCGCGTTATAACCTAGGCCCACTCTTTGACTGTGCTTTGAATATCAAAAATTGGACACGTTGCAATGCTTATAACACACTGATTGCAAATTCCAAACACCAAGACGCCTTGGCTCAGATGGCAACGTGTTGTTTGATTTCCCAGGAAGGCATGGGTTCGATCCCTGGCGTGGTCACTTTCTTTTTACTAGTTTTGCAAACTAACTTTTCCTTTTTCTATTTTTCTTAATATTTTCCTTTTACTTTAATTAATCTTCAAATATTTTTCTCATGCATTTAAAAATCACCAAAAAAATTTTCCTATTGCATTTTAATCAGAAAAATGTTTATTTAATTTTTGACATTAAAATTAATATTTTTGCATGCATATTTTAATTAATTGTTAATTAACCATTAAATTGACTTTTAATTGCTTTTAATTATCAAAATCGATTCAAAAAATTACCAAAAAATTATCTTATCATCTTATTTTCATGACTAACTTGAAAACCTTTTCCTCACTTAAAAATCATATTTTTACTAACATTTTTCTCTTATGCAATTTTCTCGTACTTTCCGATTATGTATCTACTTACAGGTTGTAATGTTTCGGACGATTTTTCTCGCTTTTCTTTTCAATATTTTGTAACTGCCTATGGGATGTAATAGTTTAATTAGGAATTTTACTTTCCGCACTCCTATTATGTAACTGCCCCAAAGCCATGTAATAGTGTAGGACTTTACTTTTCCGCACTTTAATTTCCGCAATTTATTTTCCGTACCCTATAAACTGCTAGTAATTAGGCGTGTATGGCAAGATAAGAACGAACGTAGATCACTACTAATTGCAAGATAATGTATCTGAATTCAACACACTTTTTTCACACATGCACCCCCCTAGAGTATTCTCTCTTGTTTTCAATTAAATGGTCAAGTCCTCGAACGTAGAGGTATCCTAGCATCGTGCATACAAACATATCATCATAGTCCTTCGATACAAAGATCATAGACCCAAAATGTCGCCTACAAATATATGATCTCGTCCCTCGATTGTTGCCTACGAAAAGTGATGATCGTCCCTTCGAATGTGCTAGGATACATCCTACAAGTTGCCTTCTATGACCATCTGATGTCCCTTCGAATGTCCCTTCTACATCCAACGAATAGGTTTACCTACCAACTAATGGTATGGATAACACTATTCTAAAGGAACGTAAAATAACATGAAAATGACCATTTCTGAGTAGGTAATAAGACTTTTAGTTGCTTGCTCAAACAAAATACTTTTCACACCACACACTTTTTTGTCAAAGTTCAAACTTTTTTCAAAAACAAAACATTTCCGAACACTTTGTATACATTCCTACATGAATCATTACAAAGTCAAAGCAAAATGCCTCTTCAAAACATTTTTATCAAACACATGTAAAACACTTTTAAATGATCTAAGAGCAACTAAGAGCTGAGATAATTACGGATGGAAAGGGTGCTAATACCTTCCTTTTCATAACCTTCTCCTTACTCGTAATCTAACGGTCGCTTTCTCGTTTTTTTCACCTTCCTTAATTGGATAAAAGAAAAGTCGGTGGCGATTTTGCTATCCGCAACATTTGCGATAATAAGCAAAACAAAATCTCAAAGTCGCCACCAGACATGTAATCGCGACTCGGGAGACACCCTAAAGAGAGAGTACCTTAGGGATTGCTAGATCACTTTTACTGTTTTCTGTTTGATTTGCTTGCTTTATCTTTAAGGGTTGCTTGGGTATTATATGCTTGTGGGGGACCCTACAACCGGATCCAGGTTTCCTTAGGTAAGTAGCAATAGATCGCTATGACTGTTAGGCGATACCAAACGGTCAACATGATGGCTACGTTAGTGTGACACTGACGCCCGATACTCTTCATTTCCAAGTTGAGGATAGTATTTGGCTTCTCCGTGGTGTCATCAGCACTAACTCAACTTTTAGAACCTTAATTGACCCATCTTGGCCATTAGAAGGTAGTGAGATGGCCAGCTTTTGTGTAGACCGAGGTTGGTCGATACTGATGCTACGCTCATTAAGATCGACTTTGGGATATTTTCGTCGACCACTTGGTAGTCGATTGAAATAAACGCCTACTAGAAAGATCAATGATATGAGATTCCTAGAACCCTGATACTATTATAGGACAGATGAACTAACTCAAACTTTGGTAGGTAATCACCATACCTCATGCAAGCCTTAAACCTAGGGCTATTGTGTGAATTGTTTGTGCTTGCTAAACATGACATCATGACATCATCGCATTGCATATCATTTCTAACTATTTCAAGGACCTAGGGATTTATCTTTGCTTTGTTTTGTAGGGATTATGGTCGCTAGAAAGACTATCCGAATCAACTTCATGGCTATACCTTCTCACCAAAGAATTGGTTTGTAGATTCCCGATCATGCTCGGCTTCATCAAAAGACATGGTTATCTACTTGACTTGGTTATCTCCTATATGAAGAAGATATGATGCATGTCCTATTCAGCTTCTTTGATCCAAACACCATTACTTTACATTCCTGATTATCATTGGTTCCTACCTTGAAGAGTTCTAAGCTACTTGGGATACCTATTCTTGACCAAATGCCATTCACCTTTAGAAAAGGTTCCTAGGTACGAAGACATCACATCAAGACTACATCTAAAGCGCCAAACATTAAAGAAAGCCCAAGAATTCTCAAAGCTATGAGTTTCATGCATTTGAAGACGTTGTGGCCTTGCTAATCTATGGTTTGGTTCTATTTCCTAACTGATCAATTCATAGATGTCAACGCCATCAAGTTATTCCTTACTAGCAATCCAAAGGCCTACTTTACTTGAGATATTCTACATTCTTCCACACTGCATTATCAAGAGACAAGTAACTCTCATGTGTTGTATACCGTTATTTCTGTGTGGTTTATTTCGCACCTTCCTCCATCAGCTTTGAAGAACGAGCAAAGATGAAGTGGTCTCAAAGACTAATGTCACTCTCTCATTCGGATATCCGCTGGTGTCTTTTTACTCAAAAGGACTTCACATTCATCGAGCTGTGGAGAATTTCTAATGTACCACTACTTGGTATAAGGGAGGTATTACTTACAAACCTTCTCTAGCTCTACGTCACCAGGATGCTCAAGAGATGGTCCTCATGATATGCTTCTCTAAGATATTGTGTTGACTACAACCACGATCTCTAAAATTACCGATGAAGGGTCATACACGCTTGGGGCATGGTAAAGAAGACTGATACCAAGACTTTGGGGAAACAAAACTCCATTCCTTGGGAACCTTTCCTCAAATGGGTGCGAGCTCAAGCTCAAAACCTCATGATGTCGTCTACACCCATGTTACCAGTAATTATGGAACCTGCTATAGGTGACGACTATAATCGTTTCCATCCTGACATGCCTACTAATTTTGAAGACTTGAAGAGATCTTGGATTCAGCTTAAAGAAGAAAGGGATACATTCGAAGCTCAGTGCTATGCAAGCGAGAAGAAGGTACTAGAGTTGACCAAGCTACTTCACGAGGAGCAGAACATCAACGCCTACCTTGGCACCAAGAGGAAGCGCCCATGGGAGACTTAGAGCTTTAGGATTGTTGTTCTTTTATTTTTTCGAACTATCTTTTGTACTTATAAAAAGAGAGAATAAAATAAGAACTAATAAATGTTTGTTCATGCTTGTTTAACAAATTTAAACTCCTAAGGTCCTTGAAAACATTGCATTGCATTCGCATAAACATCGCATATCATGGCATAACATTCATAATGTGTACATGAAGATTGGTTTTCATTTTCTCGCTATTTACTGAAAGTAAATGGCTCTTGAACAGATCACAAAGATATCCGTGCTCGTAATGCTCAATTCCGTGAGATGTTCACCACTTGGTCCAAGGCCAAGAAGATATGAAGAAGCTCATCAACAAAAGAAGAAGGTCATTGCCTCAACATGGGAAGACGCACAAAGGGGTCCTAAGGTGGTCACGACAGAGTTCTCGTAAGGAAGTGTCAAACCGAGGGAAGTGTCAAGGGCAACGAAGATGACCAGCGTGAGCCCGAGAAGAAGGAAGAAGATTATGAGAATGATCAAGACTCTACGAGGACGACAAATACAAGCAACTTGAAGACCGCTTGAATGTCGTGGAAAATTTGAAGATGTCAAGGTCAATTTTGATGATCTAAGTCTTGTCCCCGTGTGGTGATTCCTCCCAAGTTCAAGGTTCCTACTTTTCCCAAGTATGATGGTATTTCTTGTCCGAAGCTGTATTTGAAGTCCTATGTTCAGAATATCAACCCCTACACTGATGACAGAAAGTTGTGGATGCACTATTTCCAAGAGAGTTTGTCCGCAACTCAATTGGAGTGGTATTATCATCTAGAGAGTGACCATATCCGTACTTGGTGTGACTTAGCGGATATGAGTACTATGCTGAATTAGCACCCACTTGCATGCAACTATAGAGCATGTCTATGGGTCGTGATGAGAAGTTCAAAGAGTATGCTCAGAAATGGAGAGATCTAGCAGGAAGAGTTCAACCACCATTGTCCAATAGGGATTTGGTTGATATGTTTATGGGAACATTGACAAGCCCATTCTTCAATCATCTGATTGGAAACTCTTCAGCCGAATTCATCGAGCTGATATTGACAGGAGAGCGTATCGAAGCTGGTATCAAGAGCGGAAAGATTCATGTAGAGTCATCCTCAAATGCTGCGAAGAGATCTTTTGGTGGTAAGAAAGAAGCCAATGCTCAGACGGTCGAAAATCCGAGCCAAGACCGACCATGCTCAATCTGTGGGCGCCAGATTCCAATCCTACATCAAAGACAACTTCACGAGACAACGTAACTAAAACGCACCACGAAGACAGCTTCACGAAGATCAACATGCCATTGTCGCAAGCCTTGCAACACATGTTGAAAGCGAATCGATTACCTGAGGATCCTCCTCAAAACATAAACACTTCCTCTCCAAGATACAATCCTAATGCTAAGTGTACTTACCACTTAACAATGGGACACACATCGATGATTGTTGGGCTCAAGAACAAGATTCAAGACATGATCAAGCTAAAGAGATTGAGTTTGATCCTCCGTTGAGACTTCGAATGTGATCAATGCGCCTATGCCTAACCATGACAAAATTTCCAATGCTATTGACAAGACCTCTTATGTTTTCAACATAGATGACTTGACCATTCCTCTGATGACCAAGAAGAATTTGTTGCGCCGTGTCAATCCGTGATGCCCGTAAGATTTTCGCTGGTGCCCATCCCGCCGACGGTTGTGCTTGCTTGAGAAGACGATTCAGGCATGATGGATAACCGCAGTGCTATTTCAAGCCATCACCGTGGAGAATCTATGTGAAGACTTGTCTAAGAATCAAAATCAAGATGGTAAGCAGTACATGTAAGTATGGGATACCTTTGGGCAACCAAGTGGAAAGTTTGATTATGGTGAAGTATATTGTTCTTAGAGCTACAAGATTCCTATCGAGATGTTAAAGCGACCGGATGGGGAGACGATTTCAAAAGACTATGCCGATGTTAACACAATAAGGATTTCTCTCGCTAATCTTGTGCCTAGAGTGGCACCTCTCATCATTACTTCTCCGCACAAGTTCCATACTCCTCGACAAAGCTATACCGTGGAACTATGGAGCTAAGGTTTACTATCATGGCGCAAGCAAGACCCTATGACCTTTGAGGATCTTACAATGAAGATACCATTCCGACATTGACAACATCATCGGATCAAGTAAGGTGACCGTAACTGAAGAGTGTTTTTCCGAGATCTCCTCCAAAATACACCGCGACTCCAACCGATTCCATTTATTGAACCAGTTCCTCAAACAGAGGGAAAGAACCAAGAACTCATCCCGCTGCATAAAAGTACCAAAGGAAGTTGTCAAGATACCCAAACGAGATGGAGGAAATTCAAGATCATTAAGAAGAGTGACTACAATGTTGTGGAACAATGGGAAAAACTCCGTCCAAGATCTCCATGCTTGCTCGCTTTGTGTTTCTAAGGATCATGCTAAAGCCTTAGTGAAGTTTCAAGAATGCTCACGTACTGCAAGACACTACTACCGATCTTGAAGTTTATTGCTAGCTGGCCGCCAACAATGTACCCAGGCTTCTAATGTCGATTTGACTCGGAAAGAAATACAACAAAGCCTTGCACATCTCGCTGAATGCAAGGGCCACATTGTCTCATGTTTTAGTGGATACCGCTTCGCTTCTAAATATCCCGCCAAGACCGCTTTTGACCGACTTGATGTTGAAGGATTGGTCTTGAAGCCAAAGGACATAATTGTGAGAGCTTTTGATGCTTCTAAATGAACAAGATTGAGAGCTTATTCTACGGTAAAGTCGGTTCCTGTTTTTTGACTCCACCTTCTTTGTCATGGACATCCGTCATTTACTTGCCTACTTGACGCCTCGATACATGGGCGACGCTACCTCTACCTTGCATCGGTCAAGTACCTAGTGAAGGGAAGGTTGTTACAAGATATGGTGAAAAGGAATACATGGTCATATTCGTCATTTCGATACCTCGAGATGGAAGGTGAATTTTTTGAAACTTCCTACAAGCCTTCAAAGGGCCCAAGAGTCATGCCTGTTGACTTCCGTTATTCCCGGTTACACAAGTTCCGCTTAGGATGGCCTCTCAAATATGCTCAAGCCGCAATTGAAGGAGGAGGTAATACTATTGGGTCGCCTCGATCTTCCTCTCAAGAATGATCGACTAGTTTAGGCTTCACCATCCAAGGTCGAAGATGATACCGCGAACGCGCAAACTTCCTTCCATATCAAGAAAGATGGAGTTCATGCTATAGAAGACGACGACAACGACTTCGACATCAGCAAGTGGATCTTCCCAACTCCCGGAAACGGACTCAGCAATTGGAAGACCGAAAACGTCATACCAATCTCCTTTAGACATGATTAATTGCTTTTGTTTTCTGTTTTGCTTTTCGTTTTCTATGCTTTGAATAATAAACTTTAAAGCCTAGTGCCTTGCCCGGGGCATCATGGCTCGTTTGTGAGGGTTACTATCTGTCATTTGCATATTTTCATTCAATAAAATTGGACTTTTGCATTTAAATGTTTGTTCTCTTTACTTTATCACCCTTCAAAAGCTATGTGTTCTTACACACACCCACATGATACATCGTAATCACTCCGAATCTCGCTGATAATGCTATGGTATTGCTAAATATGACTTTGATAATCCGATCTACCAAGCCAAGACGAAGGTGAGGAAGATTGTGAAGTGCCGTGGAGAACTTGTCGATCGCTACAACAAGAAAATCGAGTTATACACCGCACGTAAGAGTTAGTCGAGGTCAGAATTGGGTACCGATGAAGATGTAAAAGAGATCAAGATAAGAGCGGGTCTTGAGAACAGTGTCAAAGAGAGATTAGTTCAGATGCTACGAGACTATATCGAGGTTTTCGCTTGGTCAAACGAAGACATGCCAGGTCTAGACATTGACATTGTGGTACACCGGTTACCGACGAAAGAGGGTTTTCCTGTGGAAGTGTATGTCTGTCTGACGCGCCCCGAGATGTCTGAGAAAATCAAAGCCGAAGTTATGAAGCAGTTCAACGCTGGTTTCTTGGCTGTTACTTCTTATCCACAGTGGGTTGTGTAATACGGTGAACTGACATTGAGATTTTTGTATCACAAATGTGCGGATAGCAAGAGTCGCCACCGACTTTTCTTTTATCCAATTAAGGGAAGGTAAAAAGTACAGAAAAAGACCTTCGTTAGATTCTGAGTAATGGAGAAGGTTATGAAAAGGGAAGGTATTAGCACCCCTTTCCATCCGTAGTTATCTACGGGCTCTTAGTTGCTCTTAGATCACTTTAAAAATTGTGATTTCTGTGTGTTTGACAAGAATGTTTTGAAAAAGGAATATCGCTTTGACTTTGTAATGATTCATGTAGGAATGTATACAAAGTGTTCGGAAATGTTTCATTTTGAAAAGAGTTTGAACTTTGACAAAAGTGTGTGGTGTGAAAAGTATTTTATTTGAGCAAGCAACTAAATGTCTTATTACCAACTCAGAATGGTCGTTTTCGTGTTGTTTTACGTTCCTTTAGAATAGTGCTATCCATACCATTAGTTGGTAGGTAACCCTATTCGTTGGATGTAAGCGGGACATTCGAAGGGACATCGGATGGTCATAGAAGGCAACTTGTAGGAAGTATCCTAGCACATTCAAGGGACTATCATCATTTTTCAGAGGCTTACAATCGAGGGTCAAGATCATGTATTCGTAGGCGACATCGTGGGTCTATGATCTTTGTATCGAAGGGAATATGATGATTTGTTTTAAAGGCAACGGTGCTAGAATACCTCTACGTTCGAGGGACTTGACCATTTGTATTTGTAAAGGCAACAAGAGGGAATTACGCTAAGGGGTGTGTCATACCCCAAAATTTGCCCTCCATCTTCTCAAGACATTCCATACACCCATGCTCAAGGATTCCTCAAGGGTTGATCAGACAAACCCTCTCCTAGACAATCAACCCAAACTAGGGTTTGGTGTTTCTCAGATCAAGATGGAATTCCAACACCTCCAATGTTCATCATGCCTCCTCATATGCTTCAAAGATTCTCCATGACAAGTTTCAAGCCTCAGAAGTCAAGTTTCCTCAGACAATTGCTCAGATGGTTGAAAATCAGTTGTATTGGACAAAAAGTCAATTGTGGTCAACATACAGTCAAACTTCATGATTTTTGGTCAACATCCTCATTTTGAAGTTACATTCATCATTTGATCAAGGGTTGATCATGATTCATCAAGAAAACTCAAGATTTGCTCAAAAGTCAAACTTTCTAAATTAGGGTTTCTTGAGGAAAAGTCAACCAAAATTTGACTGGGCATAACTTCTTCATACTTTCTCAGCAATTTTTCCACCACCTCTTGTTTTGAAGGAAATTCAATTCTCCACAACTTCATGTCTCACAAGAATGTTCAAAAATGCTTCATTTGGAAGGTATGGATCAAGACATTACAGGTCCTTTTCAAAGTCAACAAAAAGTCAACATTTTGTTTTGAAGATATATTGAGCATGGAAACTCCAATTGAGATGAAACCAAAGAGGTTGGTTAGAGGACTCTTAGAGCTTTCCAAAACGTCCAAGAACACTCAAAAACGTGAAAAATTGAGCAAGTTACACCATTCACAAGTTGGGCATTTTTGAACAATTGCACAAAAGGAGATATTGGTCAAAATGCAATTTTTTCCAAATGGGCCTATAATTTTATGATCCAAACTTGTTCATGATATTATTTGTGACCCATTGATGCTTGGCTATGGCAATTTTCTATTTTATTGATTTATTTTTGAATTTAAAACCATTTAATTCAAAATTAAATTATATAAAATATGAAAATAAGATATTTTTCCAAAAGGAGTGAATTTATATCAAACTTGAGGTCCAAGATAGCCCATGGAACACGCCAAATTCGTGCTAGCTCTCACATTAAAGAGAAAATCAAATTTTCTCCAAAATTTGATTTTATTTGAAAAATATTTATGGCACATTCATGATCCAATCTTTTTTCCTTCTCTTTGCCATCCCAAATCACTCTATAAATACCTTGCATTACACACAACAAAGGACACGAAACCCTAGCTAAAAACACAAACCTTATTTTGCCAAACTTTCTCAAAGTTGTCAAAATTCGAATTTTGATTTCCAGCCACTTTCAAGCTCTCAAAACCATTCCATTGTGTCTGTGGGGTAAGATTGAGTAAGTATACATCATTAGCAATGATCAAAATGAACTGCCATATACATTCATACATATTCAATTTTTCTTGATTTTGCATTTTATTCATCTGTATTTTAATTGATTCTAATGGTTTTAATGTGTTCATGAGGTTCATTATATATGATCTCGAGCAATTAGCAAGCTTGAACGCCAAAATAGCGGATGCCATGTTTAGGGTTCTTGAACGTTGAGCTTCGAATCGGTAGTTAGAGGCATTTTCAATCGAAACTAATACCACCATTGAATCCTGAATGCTCGATTTAGGGGGGTAGGGTACCTTAGAACTCTTTATTTCATGTATTTTTCCAGTTTTGATTTCAGGATAGCCGGAGAAGATGACCGGAGCCCTAGCTCCGACGCTGACTCAGGCGAAGACCGGCGAGAGGATTGCGTGGCGCGAGGGAAGGTTCTGATTCGTCCATTCATAAGTCAATGGTCCATGCGTATCGATCGTGTTTCAAACATATCCATGACACGTTACCACTTATATTCAATTGATTTCAATGTTTTAAACACCAAGTGTCAAGTGGCGCAGCGGTTAAGGCTTTGTTTTGAGAAGATGCTCTCAAGGGTCATGAGTTCAACCCCTGCCAGGACCGGTTTTCCTTTTTCTTTTTACAAACTTTCATATTTTTCTTATTTTCTATTTTCTATTTCTTTTAATATTTTCATTCATTTTAATTTAACTTTAAATATTTTTTATCATGCATTAAAAAATACCAAAAACATTTTTCTTTTTTGCATTATTTCCAGAAAATGTTTATTTAATTTATAAAATTAAAAATATTATTTTTGCATGCATATTTAATTTAATTTCAATTTTTGCATTTAAATCACTTTTAATTGATTTTAATTATTAAATTAACTCCAAAAATCCTAAAAATTTATTTTAGCATATTAATGTTATTTCCAGCATGAAAACTTTTTCTCATTCAAAATTATTATTTTTATCGACATTTTTCTTATTCGATTTTTTCTGTATTTATTTTCCATTTGTTCACTGTGTTATTCCGCTTTTCGATTTCTTTTATCGCTTTTTTTCATATTATGTAATTGCTATGTGATGTAATAGTTTAATTAGGACTTTTATTTTCCGTTTCTTTAAATTATGTATCTGTCCCAAAGCCATGTAATAGCGTAGGATTTATCTTTCCGCATTCTACTTTCCGTAATTTAATTTCCGCACCCAATAAACTGCTAGTAATTAGGCGTGTATGGCAAGATTAAAACGAACGTAGATCACTTCTAACTCTAAGATAACATATCCAAATCAACACACTTTTTCACACATGCACCCCTTAGGTAATTTCTCGTTGCCTTTACAAATTCAAATGGTCAAGTCCCTAACGTAGAGGTGTTCTAGCACTGCTTCAAAACAAATCATCATAGTCCCTTCGATACAAAGATCATAGACCAGGTTGTCGCCACGATTACATGATCTTGACCTCCGATCGCCGCTACGAAAATGATGATAGTCCTTCGAATGTGCTAGGATACTTCCTAAGTTGCTTTTACGACCATCCTATGTCCCTTCAAATGTCCCGCTTACATCCAACAAATAGGGTTACCTATCAACTAATGGTATGGATAGCACTATTCTAAAGGAACATAAACTAACACAAAAACGACCAATTCTGAGTAGGTAATAAGACTTTTAGTTGCTTGCTCTATCAAAATACTTTTCACACCTCACACTTTTTGTCAAAGTTCAAAATCTTTTCAAAACGAAACATTTCCGAACACTTTGTATACATTCCTACATTAATCATTACAAAGTCAAAGCGAAATACCTTTTCAAAAAAATTTTCAAACACACAGAAAGCACAATTTTAAAGTGATCTAAGAGCAACTAAGAGCCCGTAGATAACTACGGATGGAAAGGGGTGCTAATACCTTCCCTTTTCATAACCTTTCTCCTTACTTCGTAATCTAACGAAGGTCTTTTTCTGTACTTTTACCTTCCCTTAATTGATAAAAGAAAAGTTTGGCGACTTTGCTATCCGCACATTTGCGATACAAAACCTTACAAAGTCGGTTCACCGCTTTATAGAATCACATTTCATTGGGAAACACCCTAAAGAGAGAATGCCTTAGGGATTTCTAGATCACCTTTATTGCTTTTTGTTTGACTTGCTTGCTTTATCTTTAAGGGTTGCTTTGGTATTATAATTGTGGGGATCCTACACCGGATCCGGTTTTTAAGTAAGTAGCAATAAATCGTCGCGACCGCTAGACGATATCAAACGGTCAACATGATGGCTACGTTAGTGTGACACTTTGGATGTCCCGATACTCTTCATTTCCAAGTTGAGGATAGTATTTGGCTTTCTGGTGTCATCAAGCACTAACTAAACTTTTAGAACCTTAATTGACCCATCTTGGCCATTAGAAGGTAGTGAGATGGCCGACTTTGTGCAGATTAAGGTTGGTCGATACTCGATGCTCCGCTCATTAAGATCGACTTTTGGGATATTTTCGTCGACCACTGGTAGTCGATTGAAATAAACGCCTACGAAAGATCAATGATATGAGATTCCTAGAACCAAGCATTATTATAGGACAGGATGAACCAACTCAAACTTTTGGTGGGTAATCACCTATACCTCTCAAGCCTTAAACCTAGGCTCATTGTGTGAATTGTTGTGTGTGCTAAACATGACATCATGACATCATTCGCATTGCATATCATTTCTAACTATTTCAAGGACCTAGGATTTATCTTTGCTCTATTTTGTAGGGAATTATGGTTCTAGAAAGACTATCCTAATCAACTTACGGGTATACCTTCTCAACTCAAAGAATTGGTTTAAATTTCGATCATGCTCATTCATCAAGAGACATGGTTATCTACTTTACTTGGTTATTCCTTTTAAGAAGATATGATGTATGTCCTATTCCAGTTTTTCATCCGAAACACCATTGCTTTTACATTCCTGTATTATCGCTTGGTTCCTACCTTGGAAGAGTTCTCTAACTTACTGGGATACCTATTCTGACCAAATGCCATTCAAAGGTTTAGAAAAGGTTCCTAGGTACGTAAGTCATTGCATCACCTTTACATCTTAAGCGCCGACATCAGCCAATCGAAACTAGAAGCGGAGTTAAGGGTTTACTTGCCAAGTTCCCGATTAGAAAGCTTAGAATTCCTCAAAGTGATGAGTCTTCATGCATTTGAAGATATTGGCCTTGCTAATCTATGGTTTGGTTTTATTCCTAACTTGGATCAATTCATAGATGTCAACGCCATCAAGATATTCCTTACCACAATCTCAGGCCTACTTTACTTGGAGATATTCTACATCTCTCCACACTGCATTTATCAAAAGACAAGGAACTCTCATGTGTTGTATACCGTTACTTCAGTGTGGTTTATTTCGACCTTCCTCCATCACTTTTGAAGAATGAACAAAGATTGAAGTGGTCTCAAAGACTAATGTCACTCTCTCATTCAGATATCCGTTGGAATCTTTTCTCTCAAAAGGATTTCACCTTCATTGAGCCAGGAGAATTTCTAACGTACCACTACTTGGTATAAGGGAGGTATCACTTACAACCCTTCTCTAGCTCTACGCCGCTTTGGTTTTGCTCAAGAGATGGTCCGCATGATATGCTTCTCCAAGACATTGTGTTCGACTACAATCACGATCTGCATCATCAATGAAGGTTCATACACGGGGCATGATAAAGAAGATCGATACCAAGACTTTGGGGCACCAAAACTCCATTCCTTGGGAACCTACACCTCAAATGGGTGAGAGCTCGAGCTCAAAACCTCATGATGCCATTCTACTATTTTACCTGTAATTATGAACTCTATAGGTGACGTAACTATAATTGCTTTTCCATCCCGACATGCCTACCGATTTTGAAGACTTGAAGAGATCTCTTGATTCATTTTAAAGAAGAGAGGGATACCTTTAAAGCTCAGTATATGCAAGTGAGAAGAAAGTGCTAGAGTTGACAAAGCTACTTCACGAGAGCAAAACATCAACGCCTACCTCGGCACCACGAGGAAGCGCCGTGGAGATTTAGAGCTTTAGGATTTTTATGTTTTCTTTTATTGTGTTGAACTATCTCTTGTACTTTAAAAGAAAAAGAATAAAAAGAGAACTAATAAATGTTTGTTCATTGCTTGTTTAACAAATTTAAATTTCTAAGGTCCTTGAAAACATTGTATTGCATTCCAATAAACATCGTATATCATAGCATAACATTGCATCACTGTACATTGAAGATTGGCTTTTCTCATTCTCGCTATTTATTTTAGCAGAAATGCTTTGAAGTGCACAAAGATCTCTGTGCTTTTAATGCTCGCCAGCAGATCTTCACCAGCTTTGGTCCAAGGCCAAGAGGATCCACGAAGCTCATCACTGAAGAAGAAGGTCGTTGGTCTCTCAACATGGGCGTGGCTACAAAGGTGGTCCTAAAAGGGTTAGCCGGATAGAGCCTCTCAAGGAAGTGTCAAGAACGAGGGAGTGTCAAGGCGAAGATGACTATGGAGCGTGAGAAGAGAGAGAGAGAGGATTTTCCACTATAGTCAAGACTACTGAAGATGACAAGTACAAGAAACTTGAAGACCGCTCCTAATGTCGTGGAAAACCCAAGATGTCCGCTAAATTTTGATGATTTGAGTCTTGTTCCCGTGTGTGTGTGATTCCTCCCAAGTTCAAAGTTCTACTTTTGCCAAGTATGATGGCATGTAAGTTGTCCTGGCTACATTTGATGTCCTATGTTCAAGATCAACCCCTACACCGATGACAGAAGTCAGATGCACTATTTTCAAGAGAGTTTGTCTTAACTCAGTTGGAATGGTATTATCGCCTAGAGAACGACCGTATCCGATTTGGAGTGACTTGGCAGATGCTTATAGACAAGATGAGCACAATTTGAATTGACACCCACTGCATGCAACTACAGAGAATGTCTATGGGTCGTGATGAGAAGTTCAAAGAGTATGCTAAGAAATGGAGAGATCTAGCAGGCAGAGTTCAACCACCCTTGTCCAATAGGGAATTGGTTGATATGTTTATGAACACGACAGCCCATTCTTCAATCATCCGATTGAAACTCTTCACCGGGTTCACCGAAATGATATTGACAAAGCAGTTTATCAAGTTCGGTATCAAGAGGGAAGATTCATGTAGAGTCATCTTCAAATGCTGCAAAGAGATCTTTCGATAGTAAGAAGGAAGCCATGTTGTGTACGGTCGAATAAATGAGTTAAGACCGACTGCGTTTCAATCATGGGGCAGTCAGGATCTTCAATCCTACATCAAGGTAACCTCACGAGATAATCTGCCGTATTTTAATATGCCACGAAGATAGCTTTTTACGAAGATTAATACGCCATTGTCGTAAGCCTTGCAACACATGTTGAAAGTATTAATAACCCGAGGGATCCCTCCTCAAAATATCAA
>CM038793.1:166871911-166968511 GCA_021764765.1 Vicia sativa | reverse complement strand
GTCACCTTAATGCATAGGATGCCAACCGTAAAACAACTTGGTTAAACCTCAACTTCACAATTACTCAGAATGGATACGTTCAAGGCGTACACCCATCAAGACACCTCGCAACATCAGCTTCATCAACCCGAAGAATCACTCTTTCATTCTCGATTGATCAACGTCCATTGGTCCTCTAAAATACACACGACATAGTTTGACCTCTTCCAATACTGTCCAAATATTTCACTTGTGAAACTTCGACGTATACACTTGACTTCAACGAAGTCGTCTCTTTTAAGAATTCAATTCCCAAAATTGCATTAAGTAATCGCCATGCTCGCACCGTCACAACAATCAATACACAGGCTTCTCATTCGAAACACCTTTCATAACTTTCCATCGTCCCAAGTGGTAACTCAGTCAACAACACTCTCTCAAGAACTCTACTCATCAACGTCATCTCCTACCCCTGGAATTCAAAACGGGTTGGACTTAGAACCATAACACCAATTCCTAGGGAAACCCAACAAGAACACCGTCGCGACTGACTTCAATCACAATGGAACATCTTCCTTATAAAACATCAATTGTTTTAAGGTACCCGTGGCTACCAAACCTTCACAAAATTCTATACCGTCAAGACTTATCTTAGTCGTAATCTAATAATCCACAGCGACTATTAGTATCCAACGAAATCCATAAGTTAGTAGTGAACAAATCCCTAATAACCTTCTGAGCTTAATCTCAACAAGCGTCTCAAAACAAACATGCAACATTCCTTAAAGTAATAGATCCCAAATCAGACATACTTGGGTTATCCTGCGACATCAGCTTACTGAACTCAACACCAGATGAAATCTCTCTATAGATCACACTTAAACTTGAATTATCTTCAACAATTCCAATCTCCTCGTCGCTAACATCTGCACCTATAAGGTTCCAATGAGCTCAACCGCATCAACCTCTAACTCACGTCAAACAATTTATCCTTATGAAAATCAAATCGTTCAAGGTAGTAATACACTTTTTCCAACTCTAAGTCAAAATACATCTTAAGTCCAAAATGAAATATCACCATCGCCGCAAGGTCTGTAGTACAAAACAAGACTAAAATCAAAGCATTCGCTAACCTTTCCAGGCTCAAACAAATTCGCTTCCATTACGAAGTCAAATAACGACTCAACCATCTCGTGCCAAGGTACTCACGATCAATGCCAACTTATAAAAGGTCTTCCATCAACCTACAAAGTTAACCATCAAAACAAAGGAATTTCTAAACTCAAAATATCTCTTAAAGTCTTCTACAACATACAAAACAAATCTTTTGGGCTGTCCAAAATATCACCGTCTAAGTAAACACTTAAGGCACTCACGTCCAACAGTTCAAAATTCTATCTTTAAAATACCGACACACGGTCTAACTCCCTCTTGATACCACAAAGATCGGATGCTTGCTACAATTCCTTAACTTGATGTGAACCAATTAATATCCATGAACACGAAATAACTCCTACAACTACTCATGAGGTATTGTCGAACATCCCAAAATCATACGGCGCATTAGTCACACTAATGACATCAACAAATACTACGAGAACCAAACACTATCCCAAAGCATTGTCTAAACATCTTACGCTCACACACTAACTTGTAAGCACGGACATCTCATCAATCTCAATAAACACATAAACTCCAAATGGTGGCTCATCAAATATCAATCCTCGGAAGTAGATACTTGTCCTCGACATCCACTTCGTTCCTTGACTACAAACAACACTAACTCGGCAACCTTTTCTCTTCTCGAACATTACAGCGGTAGCACTCCACGGTGACCGCGAATAAAACAACTACTCGAACTAATCCTCAAGTTGACTCTTTAACTCTAATCTAGAAGCAAGCGTCACTTAAGGATACTTGAATCACCACTAATTCGGAAACTAAATCCATCAAAATTTCACTTAGCCTACGGTAACTCACTCATACCTTTACACTATGCTTGGAAGAATCACAACCTGGCTCGCTTGTCAAAATCTTGCTTCTCATCAAAATCCAAATTTGCCCACAACTCAAGTAACCATGCATTACTGGTGCCAACACATACACTTTATACAAATTTGGATGGACAAGTCTATTCAACCAACATAATTCCCGACTACTATCAACAAGAGATTAAGGATGATCGGTCCCTCAATTTGTCAATAGACGATCGACAATCATGATGGTGACATAAACCATCTCTACCAAGCTACAGCGTCTTCAAACTTACACAAGTTCGGCGTAACAACGCTCGAGCTCCAACTCCCGACCAAGCGCCACCAAGTAAAACTTCTCCCCCACTTGTTTCAAACTCATCTCTGCAGACAAACAATTTGAAACAAACAAGTACCGACAGTGTTTCACACACATGTCGCATACAACAGGATTAAACACATTAATAACTTGGTCGACAGACCGACCTGCTCTGATACCACTAATGTAACACCCCAATTCTACCCAAAGTTTAATATGTAAAAATCAGAGTAATTTAAAATTTCATAAATTAATTACTGAGGCGTCACACCAACAAAACAACTCACATTAAAACGATTTGCTTTAAAGTATAAATTTCAGATACACAGCCTCGACGGAAAACATAAGGTGATTCATAAAAATCAAAATATCTTCTTTATTAAACATCCTTAACCAATAATATTTTCACAAAGTATGATTCTTCTTTACAAAAGGAAAGCAACAAAAGAACAACAACAATGTCAACATAAATATTCCCCCCGAGTGCTACGTATCAGAGCGACACCGACACGACTAACAGCAGCTATAAAATCCATCTTCATAACCTGCACGTTACCAATATATAGGTAACGGCGAAACAAGTAAAGGGTGAGATACTCCAAAACGTATAATTAAAGGCATGATAATATATATATATATATATATATATATATATATATATATATATATATAGTTTCGGAATTTTAAAGGGTATAGATTAATAAGTGTAATTCCAACACATAATCAAAACTCACTTACTTTACTCGTCATCCTAATGTGTATATTCTACACTATATCACCGTAACTTCATCGGCATAAAACGTCACAACAACACATAACCCTCCGTCACCACGAAATCGTCACGAGCTAATACATCACTAATAAACACGGTAGTCTTAAACAACAACATCAACCAACAACATTAAATAATGCTAGTAATATAAGAAACATAACAAATCATCACAAATTGGCTAAAGTCCATCTTCGGTTTTGGCGTAAAGCCCATCTTCGCTTTTGGCGTAATGCCCATCTTCGCTTTTGGCATAAAGCCCATCATCACAAACATCATCCGTCATATATCGCGCAATTCAATATTATTCATCAATCAACAAAAACCCAACGCCAAACAACTCAAACATAAACAAACCGACTCCATGAGACACGACTATGTTATGCATGTGGTTCCCATCGCTTTGTCCGTAATTAGGGACACTTGGCATAAAGCCGATCTTCGCTCGGCATAAAAGCCATCATCGTTTGGCATAAAAGCCATCATCGCTTGGCATAAAAGCCCTCTTCGCTTATGAAATGTATGTGACTCGACAATAAAACAACACAACACAAAAACAACATCATCGCTCATTCAAATTGGCATAAAGCCCACATCGCCATAATTTATCCAAAACAAGATAAATATATCGTCGCATCATAATTGCATTATGCAAACATCACTAATAAATTCATCAAAAGTCATGCATTCACAAATCGAAAGCATTTATCAACAACATTAATATAATCATCACATTATCATGTACAAAGACATATAACTTCGCATCGCATAATCAACAAGTATTTACTAACTAATACGTCGTCGCAAAGATTATGTTTAATCACCCAATCTCATTATCAATTTGCTCACTAAATTCTACATACGGAAAGATAGTCAAACACCTATCATCGCCATAAAAGTCATCTCTAATAACCGGCATTACTCTAATCGTCAACATCATGATCGGATCGTCCATACATGTCCTAAATCCTTTGAAGCGAAATCCGATTCCATTGAACCGTAATTAACCTATTAAGGTCATCTCATGAAACTCGCAACTTCTAAAACTAACCTCACCACTAAGTTCTACGTCAAACTTAGCTAACGCGTCAATTTTTGTTGAATTCGAGCAACTTGCTCCGTCATCGAATTACGAAATCGGAAAATCGGAACACAATCGGGTTCTAAAGGAAAGTAAGAAAAATTGAATTTTGGAGCTACGGAGCTGCAACACGGGCACCCGTGTTGCTAACTACGATGTTGCAAGGACATCGAGCGTGTAAAGAAAATCACCCAGCGAGGGGACCAACACGGGCACCGTGTTGTACAACACTTCTGCACATGTTCGCCTGCACTCACCAAAATTTCTCTTTTGAGTTTTCCCATTCTTCTACCATGGTTTTCTTTCCCATTTCAATACTCTTAATTTTACAAGCTAGCACCTAATACATCCACAAACCATACTCCTAATCCAACTCTTCTAACCCATTCCAACAATCAACCAACAAAACCCATAAATCAACCTATTAATTTCACCCCCAAATCCAAAAATATATCTATCAAAACCTAACAATATGAGATGTAGAATCAAACCCCTTACCTGTAGTTTGGATGATCCATGGTGATGCTACAAAGCTCAACCTTAAGCTTCCTCTCTTGCTCTCTTGTTCTTCTTCTCTCCTCCTTCTTCTTCTTCTTCTTCTTTCCAAAACCCTCTCTAAGACTCTAAGGCCAAGTTTGGCTTGTTTTCCAAATGGGAAGAAAAGGAAAGGAAAATGGTTTATATAACTTGTGTTCTTACTAGCTTCCAAGTTCTATGTTTGGTTTTGTGGTTAGCAATGGAAGGAAAACAAGGAGAAGTGTTTGGATGGAAAGAAAATGAGGAAAGTGGTTTCATGATAACCTTACTAGTAAACTAAGGTGTAAACCCAATCCTTCCAATTAATCCTCACACTCTAATTAATTAATATAATTAATTCAATCAATTAAAATAATTAAGACAATTAAATATCGGATCCGAATAATATTTTACCAAACGGAATAAAACACGGACCTAAACACAATGTCATAAGATAAATTAATAGATATATTAATTAATATGAATATTCTCGTCGCAAAATAAATATCGATCGGTAATTCAAAAATATTAATATAATATATTATTAATTAAAACAGGGCGTTACATTGTGCGTAGATCCTGCCCTGGGAAAATTTAGGAGGCGCCTTGCTGGGAATCTCGTGTGCAGATCCTGCTGGGGAAAATGGAAATTGGGAAGCGCTCCGTCAGGGATCTTGTGCGTCGACCCTGCTAGGAAGCATTTGATTGTTACTCGGGTACATGTCTAGAAGGACCTGGAGCCCGTTGGAAACTCTGGATGGGGAATAAAATGTAGGTTTCCTCTGATGCATTATCTGACCAAGTTTCGATCTGGATATTCTTCTTTAGGGAATGGTAATTGTTGAGAGATATTCTGCTGGGGACAAATACCTCTGCTGGGGATGAAATGTTATTGCTCGAAGACTGGTGTAATTTGGGATCGCTGCTCAGGGACTAATGCGATGAAACTTGGGATGTCGAAACTAGTGGAGGCAAATGTGTTCTCCGCTGGGGAAGGTTTATAGTGAGCGGCACCTCTGTGGGGATTGTACTCTGCAGGGGAACGTATTGGTTACTTTCGTCGTCATCTCAATTCCTAGAGCCTGTAGTAATTATCCTTGTTCGTTCACTTTTCGCATGTTTGTAAATAGATTTTTATTGTCAGATGCATATAATCATTCAAAGCAAATGTTGGACTTTATGCAAACAACAATAGTGCAAATTGTAAAGAGAAAGAACTCGTATTAATTTGAAAGGTGGCGTATGGCCAAGTAGTTTGTACACAAGAAAAGTAAAAAGCTATGCGGAAACAATCTCGTTAAGTTTCAACTATGCTAGTACTCATATATTTCGACTATCTCATCTCCTTCTTTGTCGTTAGAAAGTGGTGAATTGATTTTGCCATTTGAGTCTTGAATCTTGATAGTAGTGTAGATAAGTGATTTGGGCGAGACATGGTTATGCGCTTAAATCCCTACCTTTTCCTAGACCGCCCTTTCGGATAGCCACCCTTTTTGCGGGTTTTGCGGGTTTGACTTGGGTGTCGTTGTTTTGTATATATCCTTAACTTTTGCCCGAACCCTTTTGGTTCGCCAGGATGCCCTTATTTTTGCCTAGATCAGTCGACCTAGCGGGTCTCATTTATACGTAGTATTTTTTAACTATGTCTGCGTTCACAGGGTGTGGGAAGTCTTCACCATCCATGGTGCTAAGTATCATAGCTCCGCCGGAAAATACTGTCTTGACTACAAATGGTCCCTCATAGGTGGGAGTCCATTTTCCCAGGATCACCTTGTGGAAGAATGATGCGCTTGACTACTAGGTCACCGACTTGGTAAACTCGATTGCTTGACCTTCTTGTTGAATGCTCTGATCATTTGTTTCTGATAGATCTATCCATGGCAGATGGACGCGAGTCGCTTCTCATCAATCAAGTTAATATGGTCAAGGCGAGTCTGTATCCAATCGTCTTCGCCTAGCTCTGCGTCCTGGAGGACTCTGGTTGAGGGTATCTGAACCTCGATTGGCAGGACCGCTTCCGTACCATATACAAGAGAGAAGGGGGTTTCCCCTGTTGATGTCCGTACTGTAGTGCGATAACCATGGAGAGCAAATGGCAACATCTCGTGCCAATCCTTATAAGTCATTGTCATCTTCTGTATGATCTTCTTAATATTCTGTATCATCTTAGGCCAATACGGAGAAGAATTGTGATGCTTGATCTTGAACTGCGTGCAGAGTTCGGTGATCATTTTGTTGTTGAGATTAGAGCCATTATTTGTGATAATCCTTTCAGTGCCATCTGAAGCGGATAAGGGTATGCTTGATAAATTGAACCACACATTATTGGTAGCGATGCAAGCGAGGTCTACCCACTTGGTGAAATAGTCAATTGCCACAAGGATGAAATGATGTCCGTTGGGCGGTGGGCTTGATTTCTCCAATCATGTCAATGCCCACATTGCGAAGGCCAAGGAGAGGTTAAAACGTTCAACGGTACTGGAGGTACATGGACTTTGTCTGCGGAAATTTGGCATTTGTGACAAGATCGAGCATAGCGGTGACAATCAGCTTCCATGGTGGACCAATAGTAACATGTCTTTTTCTTAGCCATCATATGTCCCTGCGTTTTACATGTACTCTGCGTTTTGGTCTACACAAAGTAAGCACAAGTCGTGGTTGCGCTTGTATAAGATGTCGTTGCTGAGGAAGAATTTGGATGCAAATCTTCTCACGAACTTCTTATCGTTGATAGATGCCCCTGCAGGATATTCCTGAGTCTCAAGATACCTCTTCACTTCATAGAACCAAGGTTTCTCTTCTGGATCAAGTTCACAATAATATGTTGGTTTGTCAAACTTCTCGATGATGATTTGGGGAGCCTCGTTGTCCCATTTGACCTTGAACATAGACGACATAATAGCTAATGCGTCTGCCAACTGATTCTCTTCTCGTGGAATATGATTGAAAGTAATTGTTAGTGTTTTAAGTTGGCATCAATTTTGGTAAAACTAGGCTTTAACAATGTCATGATGGATGTCATGACATTCGATGAAGATAAATCCTCTTGGACAAGGATGGTAAAAGTCTTTCAGGCGGGAAGCTAAAACTGTCTTTGGAAGTCTGCAACGGTGATGTCATGCGGATGTTATGACATTCGGTGACATTACATTCTGAATCGGTTTTCTGAGATTTTTGGGAAGTTTGTTGAGCATTTTATTTATGTCTTTACATTATTAGAAAGCATGCTCACGTGGCTGCTAGGTTAATCTTGATTAAACCTAAATTGGTTGTGAAACAAACCATGTTTTAGGAGAAAATTAAGTGAACCTAGCTATCTTTATGGAAGCCAATCTGAAGATTGGTGCTTCTATATAAAATTCAACCCTTATTCTCTGACCACGCCTCGAGTTTATTGAAGATATTGCGGTTGTATTTTGTGTCTTTTAAGGTTAGTATGATTGTTATTGTGTAATTCTAGTTTCTCTTGTGAGCCAAGCAACTATCAATTGAATAGTGCATTGGACTAGGATTTCTTTGTAAGGGTAGTTTATCACTCAAAGCTTTAAAGCACGGTGTTTGTCTCTTGATTAAAGCTTTGAAGCAAGATCAAGATATTTTATTGAAGTGTGTCTTCACATTCAATTAAACAATAGGTTGATATCACTGCGGTGATTGAGGGGAGTGGTAGGAACTCATATCTAAGTAGGACTTAGGTAAAAGTGTCATTGGGTAGTGATTAAGTGAGAAGGCATCAGCTGTGAGTTGGCTGTAGGGTCTTTGAATTGATACTACTAATAGTGAACTTTATCCACGGCTTGGTAGCCTCAGGGCGTAGGTTTGTTAGAACCGAGGCGGGTGAACAATTTATTGTGTTATTCTGCTTTCTATATTTCTTGTGTGAATTGTCAAAGCGATTTCGAATCTTGTGTCATAACATTCTGTGACATCAAGTATCTGCTGCCGAAATTTCAATTGGCATCGGGCGGGCACCACCTTGTTATTTGGTGAGATCTAGGGATAATAGTTTACGGCATAATGGATAAAGCGGGATTTGGAGGTAGACCACCTATTACGGATGGGTCTAATTATGAGTATTGGAAGCCTCGTATGGTTGCCTTCCTAAGATCGGTGGACATCAAGGCTTGGAGGCTGGCGATAAAGGATGGAAACATCCCAAGCTTGAGAAAGATGGCACTCTTGTCACGAAACACGAGGAGGAATGGAGCAAGAGGAAGAAGAGCTAGCTCAGGGAACTCTAAAGCATTGAATGCTACATTTCAATGGTATTGGAGAATATCTTGATTGGTTCATCAATGTGAGCGGCCAAGGATGTTTGGGACACTCTCGAACTACTCATGAGGAACATCTAAGGTGAAGATGTCAAGACTTGGATGCTCACTACCAAATTTGAGAATTTGAAGATGAAAGAAGATGAGACTATTCATGAGTTTCACATGAATGTGTTGGAGATGCAAATGCCTCGGGAGCACTTGGTGAAAAGATGTCGGAGGAAAAGGCGGTGAGAAAGATTCTCGGGTCCTTGCCCAAAGGTTTGCAATGAAATTCTGCAATTGAAGAGGCTCGGGACATCGGCACCTTGAAGGTTGAAGAAGCGATAGGATCTCTTATGACCTTTGAGATGGGAATCGGTGAAGCTGACAAGAAGAGTAAGAGCATAGCACTTGTATCAAATTAGAAGAAGGATGCAAGGAGGAAGATGAGGAGAAGATATCGAAGCTATAGCCATGCTTGGTGAGCAGTTCAACAAAGCGATCGGGAGAATTGAACCAAAGTCAAGGTCAAATGTCAAGGACACGCATCGACATCAGCGGATCTTATGACTCCATGAGAAGATCCAAGTCAGGAAGAAAAAGGAAGTCAAGCGGAGGTCAATGTCATGAATGTGAAGGATATGGACATATTAGGTGAATGTCCCACCTTTCTTAAGAAACAAAAAAAGGAATGGGCATCGCAGTGCGATGGTGATTCGGGAAGTGAATCACGAGGAAGAAGGTGCCAAACTTGTCCTTGCTCTCTGGAGGAACAATTCGATATGGACTCTAGTGATGAGGAAGTGACATTTGAAAACTTCTTTGAGACCTACGGCTGTGTGTGAAAAGTGGTGAAGTGTGTGGGAATGAGGAGCAGAAAAAGGCGATTGAGAAGTTGGAAGGCGAGAATGTGAAGCTAGAGGTGAGAAAAAGCCTGCCAATATAGCTCTCCTCAGCGGTGATATTGTCATGTTGAATTCAAGCTTGATCGGATGTATAAATCATCAAAAGGTGACATCTGATCTTGAAAAATTGGATGAAATTCTTGATTGGGACAAAGTCACGAGGAATAAGCGTGGCTTAGGATATGTGGTGAAAAGAAACACATTGGTGACACTAAGAAAAGAGACATGGGAGAACAATGTCAAAACAAGCATCACTGACACAAAGCAGAAATGTGCAGAGCAGGATATGTGGATGCAAAGAGATTGGCTAATAACGGAAGAGGAACAAATCGGGAAGCCAAAGGCAAAGAATGCCATCCCACAAAGCGGAAATAGGTGCGCTCGGGATATGTGGAAACTAAGAAAGCGTTGACCACGAGAAGAAAAGCAGACCACTTGAACCAATGTCGAACCGGTTGTCTAGCGTTGGGTTCAACATCAAAATCATAGAAACACGAACAAAGGTTTGAGAGATGGAGATGTTATTCTTGTGGAAGATTTGGTCACATAAAGTCCACACTGCTATAGGCTACATGGGTTTCCCAATCAATTTCCTTATGTAAAGCCTAGGATCAACAAGGCATCCCACACTCACCGGTGGAAGAAGAAAAGACTACATTCGATAGCACAAAATTCTCTCGAGCTCCTTCCAAGGAAGGCGGTATTTTGACGATGGGTGTTCTAAGCACATATTTGGAGCAATCTTCTCAATAATGTTAAGCCTCATTCTACCACTTTGTTACCTTTGGAGATGGAGCTAAAGGAGAAATCAAGGTGTTGGAAACTCAAGCTGTGCAGGTTCAAACACAGATGAAATCTTCTTTGGTAAAGGTCATTGCAAATCTCATTAGCATAAGTCGGCTATGTGATATGGATACATCAACTTCACTAAGGCTGAATGTCTTGTGATCAATGATGATCAAGTAGTGATTATGAGAGGTGTCGGATCAAGGACAAGCTGCTACTTGTGGGAGTCGAGAACCTCACTCGCCATCTATGTTCTCTGAGACAAAGATGAAGAGAGAAAGTTGGGGCAACAAGCGATCGGCCACACCTCGGAGGAATGAAAGGATCGGTTCCATAGAAGGTCGGAAGATTACCAAGAATTCTCTTGGGAAGGGAAAATCTGTGAAAATTGTAAAATTTGGACATGAAATCGAATGTCACACTCAATGTCCGGACATTCGATCACTCATGAAATCTTGAAGCAAAGTACTAGGTTACGGCATGATAGGTTGACCAAGTGTCTCCTTGTCAAATGTTACGGGAGAAAAGTCTTGGATGATGTCCTCTTGGGCGAGAGGAGGAAAAATCATGGCAACTTGATCCATGATAATCACTTGGTATTTGGAGGTGTCTCCTTGAAAATCTCATTCCTTGGATCAACAAGAAGAAAAAGCGTGGTTCTATACAATGTTGAAGTGAACTCACGGTGATAGCAATTGTTCTAGTGTGATCTGGATAAAGCGGACGATTGAGTACAATGTCATACGGGATGTCATGACGATTGTCTTTGTGACATATTATTAAAGTTCTTAAGGTCGTCGGTTTAGAACTTTAAGGGACAAATTGGAGATTTGTCTACATGAGAATGTAATTAGCGGAGTCTACAACAAGGGATGAATTGGGCTTGGTATTTCAATTACTCATAAGTGGGGCATTTAGGTACTTTCATCCCCATTTTAAAAGTCCAAGAATAGGAAGGACATCCTTATATAAGAGTTTCTCCATTTGAAAGTTGCATCACTCTTACTTCCTCTAAAAGAAACTCTAAATCCCCAGCCATTATCGCTCTCATTCTCTCAAAACCATCGTGAAAAATGTCTTCACCTTCCTCGGCATCCCAACAATCGGGATCTTCATCTCCTCCATGGTGAAGTCGGGAAAAAGTTGAATCCATGCAAGCTAAAGCGAAGGTTACTCCATTCGGCGCATAGCTCTTGATCGAGAAAGTTAAGAAATTGCGCACAAGAAATGCAAGAAGATCACAAGCATCCTTCCTGGTAAGACCTCATTCCATCATCTTACATTTCCCTGAAGAGTGAACCCGGAGGAGTCTAGTCTGCGCGTAGCAATAGCTAGGATAGTGATGAGTATCCTAAATGAGAATCAATATGTACACAGGTCTCGGTCCTTTAAATGAAAAGTCTGCTAGCCCTAGCTTAGCGGTTGATCCAGATGTCACGAGGATGTCAAGACATCGGTGATCATGATTCCCAAAGAACAATGAAGACCTTTACATTAAAGAGTGCGAGTAGGTATTGATGATGCTTGTATTAAAATCTCTGGCGATAAGGAAGATGAGATCTCGGCGGTATTCTTGAGGTCCCCGCAAAATGTTGCCTGATAAAACCTCGATGACTATATTTACGATAGTATTCTTGAAGAATCACCGATAAAGTGTGTCTGGTAAAGTCCACGATGACTACATTTACGCGACATTTTGGAAGAGTCACCGTTCATGAATCTAATCATTTAAGCGAACCTCAGTCATTGATTTAAATGAAATGTTCTCGGACAATGATCTTATTGCCAATGTCAATCCAAGCATTGCAAAAGAATGATGAAAAGAAAGGGAAAGCAGTCACACGAGCCACAGTAATGAGAAAGATCTGTAGATATGGGCAAGGCGAGAAGTATCCAGGTGGACCCTCTACAGGAGAAGTAGAGTGCTGTTGGTGGTGACTCTAAAACAAAGAGAACACCTATACGAAAAGAGGAAGGAACTGAACACTGGAGTCGATCATGACTACGGGTTTAATGTTGAAGAGATGTCACGAGACATTCATCCCGAGAAAAGCAAATTCTTGGAAGCTGCTCAAAGTGCCTAAAGTGGCCATGACAACATCTCGTTCCATCATCCGAGAATCTTTGGGAGATGGAAGTATGTTTACTAAAGAGGATTGCCTTGGAGAGGAGCTAAATAAGAGTGCTACGGAGTGTAAAGAGATTGTCAATCGATTAAGGATCTTTGGACTAATGAAGGCAGTTGTGAGATTCTCAAGCTGTTATGAATCTTTGGTGAAAGAGTTCATAGTCAATCTATCAAATGAGTATGGGGATAGGAACTCTGCTGACTACCGGTGTCCATGTAAGAGGAGAAAAGTCGAGGTTTTCTCAAAAGTGATCAACAGTTACAGGCAGATCGAGAATACTCGGCCAGTGGAGAAGCGACAACAAGATTTGTCAAACCATCAACGCCAAACAAGTCGGACAATGGCCTCTAAAGGGAAAACTCGGCCAAATTGAGTGTCAAATTTGCCATCTTGCATAAGATTGGTCTTGCTGGGTCCCGACCAATCACAAATCCTCTATTTCTAATGGATTGGGAAGATTCATCTATCGGTGGAACTCGAGCTTCCTTTGACTATGGCTCCTACATATTTGATCGAGACACTCAAGCATGCTAATTATGCTATCAAAGGTCAATAGCTTTTCCCTCCTGCTTATGTGGAATTATACTTGATCGACATCAGACATTCTTGGTGCGAGATTGATCTGCAAGAGAGCCCTGCCCTTGGATTCCACTACAAATTGTTCCAAGGAAGCATGTCCCGACATTGTCATGACATCTGTTGAGACATCAGCTGTCAAAGAAAATTCTCGGAAAGCAAATGTCATTCTTGTGCTAAGAGCAACTTACAAGGAGCTTGAAGCAAGAAAACAAAGTGCAGGCGCTTCTCTCAACTAGAGCGGGACATAGAGGTTGAGGATGAAGAAAGGCGATAATGATCTGTAGGTGATCTTGAAGACAATGATATTCGGATGGTGGTCTTTGAAGAAGGCTCTGAAGAAGCTTCCTTCCACAGTGCTTCTTCTGGAGAAGAAAGCACCTGATCAGTGCAATGCTGCCCCTGTTGTCCCTGTTGCTGCTGTGATTCCATTTCCCTGATGCTATTTTGTTCCTTGTATTTTCTCCAACTGTATGTCATGTTGGTTGCTTGTAATTTTCACTGACAGATGTGTATTCCTGCATACTCTTTCTGCTACTTCATTACTTGCTGGTATTATTTCTTGTTGTTGACACTGTTTGATTAAAAGTTTTGGGGAACTTGAAGTGTTTTCCTTTGGCCTTTGTGGCTAAAGGGGAAGAAATCTTGTGGGAGTATGAATGTTTGGGAAGCTATGTGGGTGTATGGCTGTGTATGGCTGTTTAAAATTTTGTGGGCAAGTGTATGTGGGAAATTGTGGGAAATTGTGGGATTCTTGTATGGGTGGAATTTATCTTCTCTTAGTTCTAGGTACTTAAAGCTTAGGAAAGCTTAGAAACTCGAACTAGGTTGTTAGTCTTCTGCATTTGTACTCGATAGGTCTAGTTGTTTTAGCCAAAAATGTGCCAAGGGGAGTTTGTTAGTGTTTAAGTTGGCATCAATTTTGGTAAAACTAAACTTTAACAATGTCATGATGGATGTCATGACATTCGGAGATGAAGATAAATCCTCTTGGACAAGGATGGTAAAAGTACATTTCGAGCGGGAAGCTAAAGGCGTCTTTGGAAATTCTGCGAAAAGCAGTGATGTCATGGCGGATGTTATGACATTCGGTGACGATACATTCTGCGAGAATCGGTTTTCTGAGATTTTTCGGGAAGTTTGTTGAGCATTTTATTTATGTCTTTACATTGTTAGAAAGCATGCTCACGTGGCTGCTAGGTTAATCTTGATTAAACCTAAATTGGTTGTGAAACAAACCATGTTTTAGGAGAAAATTAAGTGAACCTAGCTATCTTTATGGAAGCCAATCTTGAAGATTCAATGCTTCTATATAAAGAATTCAACCCTTATTCTACGTACGCCTCGAGTTTATTGAAGATATTGCAGGTTGTATTTTGTGTCTTTATTAAGGTTAATGTGATTGTTATTGTGTAATTCTAGTTTCTCTTGTGAGCCAAGCAACTATCAATTGAATAGTGCATTGGACTAGGATTTCTTTGTAAGGGTAGTTTATCACTCAAGCTTTAAAGCACGAGTGTTTGTCTCTTGATTAAAGCTTTGAAGCAAGATCAAGATATTTTATTGAAGTGTGTCTTCACAATTCAATTAAACAATAGGTTGATATCAACTGCGGTGATTGAGGGGAGTGGTAGGAACTCATATCTAAGTAGGACTTAGGTAAAAGTGTCATTGGGTAGTGATTAAGTGAGAAGGCATCAGCTGTGAGTTGGGCTGTAGGGTCTTTGAATTGATACTACTAATAGTGAACTTTATCCACGGCTTGGTAGCCTCAGACGTAGGTTTGTTAGAACCGAGCTGGTGAACAATTTATTGTGTTATTCTTGCTTTCTATATTCTTGTGTGAATTGTCAAGCGATGTCGAATCTTGTGTCATAACATTCTGTGACATCAAGTATCTGCTGCCGAAATTTCAATTGGCATCGGGCGGGCACCACTGCTTATTTGGGTGAGATCTAGGGATAATAGTTTACGGCATAATGGATAAAGCGGTTTGGAGTAGACCACCTATGGATGGGTCTAATTATGAGTATTGGAAGCCTCGTATGGGTGCCTTCCTAAGATCGGTGGACATCAAGGCTTGGAGGCTGGCGATAAAGGATGGAAACATCCCACCAAGCTTGAGAAAGATGGCCTCTTGTCACGAAACACGAGGAGGAATGGAGCAAAGAGGAAGAAGAGCTAGCTCTAGGGAACTCTAAAGCATTGAATGCTCATTCAATGGTATTGGCAGAATATCTTGATTGGTTCATCAATGTGGTGGCCAAGGATGTTTGGGACACTCGAGAACTACTCATGAGGGAACATCTAAGGTGAAGATGTCAAGACTTCAGATGCTCACTACCAAATTTGAGAATTTGAAGATGAAAGAAGATGAGACTATTCATGAGTTTCACATGAATGTGTTGGAGATTGCAAATGCCTCAGGAGCACTTGGTGAAAAGATGTCAGAGGAAAAGCTGGTGAGAAAGATTCTCAGGTCCTTGCCCAAAAGGTTTGCAATGAAAGTTACTGCAATTGAAGAGGCTCAGGACATCAGCACCTTGAAGGTTGAAGAACTGATAGGATCTCTTATGACCTTTGAGATGGGAATCAGTGAAACTGTTGACAAGAAGAGTAAGAGCATAGCACTTGTATCAAATTCTGAAGAAGGATGCAAGGAGGAAGATGAGGAGAAGATATCTGAAGCTATAGCCATGCTTGGTAGACAGTTCAACAAACTGATCAGGAGAATTGAACCAAAGTCAAGGTCAAATGTCAAGGACACTTTGCATCTGACATCAGCAGATCTTATGACTCCGTGAGAAGATCCAAGTCGGGAAGAAAAGGAAGTCAAGCGGAGGTCAATGTCATGAATGTGAAGGATATGGACATATTAGGTGAATGTCCCACCTTTCTTAAGAAACAAAAGAAAGGAATGGTGCATCACTTGGTGCGATGGTGATTCGGGAAGTGAATCGAGGAAGAAGGTGCCAAACTTGTCCTTTGCTCTCTGGAGGGAACAATTCGATATGGACTCTAGTGATGAGGAGTGACATTTGAAAAGCTTCTTTGAGACCTACGGGTGTGTGTGAAAAGTGGTGAAGTGTGTCGTGAGATGAGGAGCAGAAAAAGGCGATTGAGAGTTGGGCGAGAATGTGAGCTGGAGGTGAGAAAAGGAAAGCCACCAATATAGCTCTCCTCAGCGGTGTGATATTGTCATGTTGAATTCCAGCTTGATCGGATGTATAAATCATCAAAGGTGACATCTGATCTTGAAAAATTGGATGAAATTCTTGATTTGGGACAAAGTCGGGGAATAAGCGTGGCTTAGGATATGTGGTGAAAGAAACATTGGTGACACTAAGAAAAGAGACATGGGAGAACAATGTCAAAACAAGCATCCTGCACAAAGCAGAAATGTGCACAGCAGGATATGTGGATGCAAAGATTGGCTAATAACCGGAAGAGGAACAAATCACGGGAAGCCAAAGGCAAAGAGAATGCCATCCCAAAGCGGGAAATAGGTGCGCCTCGGGATATGTGGAAACTAAGAAATTGTGACCACGAGAAAGAAAAAGCAGACCACTTGAACCAATGTCAAAGTTGTCTAGCGTTGGGTTCAACATCAAAATCATAGAAACACGAACAAAAGGTTTGAGAGATGGAGATGTTATTCTTGTGGAAGATTTGGTCACATAAAGTCCACTATATAGCTACATGGGTTTCCCAATCAATTTCCTTATGTAAAGCCTAGGATCAACAAGGCATCCCACACTCACGGTGGAAGAAGAAAAGACTACACTCGATAGCACAAAATTCTCTCGAGCTCCTTCCAAGAAGGCGGTATTTTGACGATGGGTGTTCTAAGCACATATTGGAGCAATCTTCTCAATAATGTTAAGCCTCATTCTACCAGCTTTGTTACCTTTGGAGATGGAGCTAAAGGAGAAATCAAAGGTGTTGGAAACTCAAGATGCAGGTTCCAAACACAGATAATCTTCTTTGGTAAAAGTCATTGCAAATCTCATTAGCATAAGTCGACTATGTGATATGGGATACAGTCAACTTCACTAAATTTGAATGTCTTGTGATCAATGATGATCAAGTAGTGATTATGAGAGGTGTCGGATCAAAGGACAAGCTGCTACTTGTGGGAGTCGAGAACCTCACTCTGCCATCTATGTTCTCTGAGACAAAGATGAAGAGAAGTGAAGTTGGGGCAACAAGGCGATCACCACCTCGGAGGAATGAAAAGGATGGGTTCCATAGAAGGGTCGAAGATTACCAAAATTCTCTTGGGAAAGGGAAAATCTGTGAAAATTGTAAATTTGGACATGAAATCGAATGTCACACTCAATGTCTAGACATTCGATCACTCATGAATCTTGAAGCAAAGTACTAGGTTACGGCATGATAGGTTGACCAAGTGTCTCAACATCAAATGTTACAGGGAGAAAAGTCTTGGATGATGTCCTCTTGGGAGAGGAGGAAAAATCATGGCAACTTCAATCCATGATAATCACTTGGTATTTGGAGGTGTCTCCTTGAGAGTAATCTCATTCCTTGGATCAACAAGAAGAAAAAGCGTGTGGTTCATACAATGTTGAAGTTGAACTCACAGGTGATAGCAATTGTTCTAGTGTGATCTGGATAAGCGGACCGATTGAGTACAATGTCATACGGGATGTCATGACGGTGTCTTGTGTTGTTATTAAAGTTCTTAAGGTCGGTCGGTTTAGAACTTTAAAGGACAAATTGGAGATTTGTCTACATGAAATTGTAGCAATTAGCGGAGTCTACAACAAGGGATGAATTGGGCTTGGTATTTCAATTACTCATAAGTGGGGCATTTAGGTACTTTCATCCCATTTTAAAAAGTCCAAGAATAGGAAGGACATCCTTATATAAGAGTTTCTCCATTTGAAAGTTGCATCACTCTTACTTCCTCTAAAAGAAACTCTAAATCCTAGCCATTATCGCTCTCATTCTCTCAAAACCATCGTGAAAAATGTCTTCACCTTCCTCGACATCCCAACAATCGGGATCTTCATCTCCTCCATGGTGAAGTCGGGAAAAAGTTGAATCCATGCAAGCTAAAGCCTTGAAGGTTACTCCATTGCGGCGCAATAGCTCTTGATCGGAAAAAGTTAAGAAATTGCGCACAAGAAATGCAAAGAAGATCACAAGCATCCTTCCTGGTAAGACCTCATTCCATCATCTTATTTCCCACGAAAGAGTGAACCCGGAGGAGTCTAGGTCTGCGCATGTAGCAATAGCTAGGATAGTGATGAGTATCCTAAATGAGAATCAATATGTACACAGGTCTCGGTCCCTTTAAATGAAAAGTCTGCTAGCCTAGCTTAGCGGTTGATCGAGATGTCACGGAGGATGTCAAGACATCGGTGATCATGTTGATTCCCATGCAAGAACAATGAAGACCTTTACATTAAAGAGTGCGAGTAGGTATTGATGATGCTTGTATTAAAATCTCTGCGATAAGGAAGATGAGATCTCGCAGTATTCTTGAGGTCCCGACAAAATGTTGCCACGATAAAACCTCGATGACTATATTTACGATAGTATTCTTGAAGAATCACCGTAAAGTGTGTCTCTGGTAAAGTCACATGACTACATTTACGGCGGCATTTTGGAAGAGTCACGGTTCATGAATCTAATCATTTAAGCTGAACCTCAGGTCATTGATTTAAATGAAATGTTCTCGAGACAATGATCTTATTGCCAATGTCAATCAAGCATTGCAAAAGAATGATGAAAAGAAAGGAAAAGCAGTCCTGCAGGCCACATTAATGAGAAAGATCGTAGATATGGGCAAGGCGAGGAAGTATCACAAGTGGACCCTACAAGGAAAGTAGAGTGGCTGTTGGTGGTGACTCTAAAACAAAGAGAACACCTATTACGAAAAGAGGAAGGAACACGTGAGTCGATCATGACTACGAGTTTAATGTTGAAGAGAATGTCACGAGACATTCATCCCGAGAAAAAGCAAATTCTTGGGAAGCTGCTCAAAGTGCCTAAAGTGGCCATTGACAACATCTCGTTCCATCATCCACGAGAATCTTTGGGAGATGGAAGTATGTTTACCTAAAGAGGATTGCCTTGGAGAGGGAGCTAAATAAGAGTGCTCTGGGTGTAAAGAGATTGTCAATCGATTAAGGATCTTTGGACTAATGAAGGCAGTTGTGAGATTCTCAAGTTATGAATCTTTGGTGAAAGAGTTCATAGTCGATCTATCAAATAGCGTGGGGATAGGAACTCTGTGACTACGGTTGTCCATGTAAGAGGAGAAAAGTCGGGTTTTCTCCAAAGTGATCAACAGTTACAGGCGGATCGAGAATACTCGGCCGGTGGAGAAGCCGACAACAAGATTTGTCAAACCATCAACTGCCAAACAAGTCGGACAATGGCCTCTAAGGGAAAACTCTCGGCGACAAATTGGTGTCAAATTTGCCATCTTGCATAAGATTGGTCTTTGGGGTCTGACCAATCACAAATCCTCTATTTCTAATGGATTGGGAAGATTCATCTATGCGGTAGGAACTCGAAGCTTCCTTTGACTATGGCTCCTACATATTTGATCGAGACACTCAAGCATGCTATGATTATGCTATCAAAGGTCCATAGCTTTTCCTCCACTATGTGGAATTATACTTGATCGACATCGGACATTCTTGGTGTGAGATTGATGCAAGAGCCCTGCTTGGATTCCACTACAAATTGTTCCAAGGAAGCATGTCCCAGACATTGTCATGACATCTGAGACATCAATGTCAAAGAAAATTCTCGGAAAGCAAATGTCATTCTTGTGCTAAGGCAACTTGCAAGGAGCTTGAAGCGAAAACAAAGTGCAGGCGCTTATCTCTCAACTAGGCGGGACATAGAGGTTGAGGATGAAGAAAGGCGATAATGATCTTGTAGGTGATCTTGAAGACAATGATATTCGGATGGTGGTCTTTGAAGAAGGCTCTGAAGAAGCTTCCTTCCACGCTTCTTACGGAGCACTGATCGATCAATCTGCCCTGTTGTCCTATTCTTCTTTGTGATTCCATTTCCACGATGCTATTTTGTTCCTTGTATTTTCTCAATGTATGTCATGTTGGTTGCTTGTAATTTTCAGCGGATGTGTATTCATACTCTTTCTGCTACTTCATTACTTCTTGGTATTATTTCTTGTTGTTGACCTTTGTTTGATTAAAAGTTTTGGGGAACTTGAAGTGTTTTCCTTTGGCCCTTTGTGGCTAAAAGGGGAGAAGAAATCTTGTGGGAGTATGAATGTTTGGGAAGCTGTATGGGGTGTATGCTGTATGCTGTTTAAAATTTTGTGGGCAAGTGTATGTGGGGCGATGTGGGAAATGTGGGATTCTTGTATGGGTAGAATTTATCTTCTCTTAGTTCTAGGTACTTAAAGCTTAGGAAAGCTTAGGAAACTCGAACTAGGTTGTTAGTCTTCTGCGCATTTGTACTACGATAGGTCTAGTTGTTTTAGCCAAAAATGTGCCAAAGGGGTTTGTTAGTGTTTTAAGTTGGCATCAATTTTGGTAAAACTAAACTTTAACAATGTCATGATGGATGTCATGACATTGAAGTGAAGATAAATCCTCTTGGACAAGGATGGTAAAAGTCATTTCAGGCGGGAAGCTAAAGGCGTCTTTGAAATTGCGAGAAAAGCAGTGATGTCATGGCGGATGTTATGACATTCGGTGACATTACGAGAATCAGTTTTCTGAGATTTTCGGGAAGTTTGTTGAGCATTTTATTTATGTCTTTACATTGTTAGAAAGCATGCTCACGTGTTTGCTAGGTTAATCTTGATTAAACCTAAATTGGTTGTGAAACAAACCATGTTTTTAGGAGAAAATTAAGTGAACCCTAGCTATCTTTATGGAAGCCAATCTTGAAGATTGAGTGCTTCTATATAAAAATTCACCCTTATTCTACCACGCCTCGAGTTTATTGAAGATATTGCGGGTTGTATTTTGTGTCTTGTTAAGGTTAATGTGATTGTTATTGTGTAATTCTAGTTTCTCTTGTGAGCCAAGCAACTATCAATTGAATAGTGCATTGGACTAGGATTTCTTTGTAAGGAGTTTATCACTCAAGCTTTAAAGCACGAGTGTTTGTCTCTTGATTAAAGCTTTGAAGCAAGATCAAGATATTTTATTGAAGTGTGTCTTCACAATTCAATTAAACAATAGGTTGATATCAACTGCGGTGATTGAGGGGTAGTGGAACTCATATCTAAGTAGGACTTAGGTAAAAGTGTCATTGGGTAGTGATTAAGTGAGAAGGGCATCAGCTGTGAGTTGGTGTAGGGTCTTTAATTGATACTACTAATAGTGAACTTTATCCACGGCTTGGTAGCCTCAGGGCGTAGGTTTGTTAGAACGTGGGTGAACAATTTATTGTGTTATTTACTGCTTTCTATATTTACTGTGTGAATTGTCAAAGCAGTGTCAGATACTGTGTCATAACATTCTCTGTGACATCAAGTATCTGCTGCCAGGAATTTCAGTAATCTCTTTGAAATAGGGGATCAAACTCAGAACATGCTCTCGATATGGAATGAGATTCGGATGCTTCGTATCCCACTCTCCCTTTATCTGACTGATCACTAAAGCTGAGTCTCCATACACTTGCAAGAATTTGATTCTTAAGTCAATAGTAGCTTTAATACCCATGATGCACGCTTCATATTCGGCCATGTTGTTAGTGCAGCTGAAACATAATCTGGAGGTGAAATGCGTATGCCCGCCGGTAGGAGATGTAATGATGGCGCCAATGCCGTTGCCAAGTGCGTTTGAGGCTCCATCAAAGACCATGGTCCATCGGGATCCTTGTTCAGGTCCTTAAATGCAGTCACGGTTCTTGTGATCGATAACTAGTCAAACATCTTAGATGCGGAAACTCGAGCTGCATAGAATGATAGTCATCTGACAATAGGCCAAATGATCGGCTATTACACTTCCTTTGATCGCTTTAAAGAAGTATCTTTGGATGTCGTATTCGGTCAAGATGATTTTCCATCTTGCGATTCTCCCGGAGAGAGCTGGTTTCTCAAATATGTATTTTATCGGATCCATCTTGGAGATCAATAACGTAGTGTGAGTCAACATATACTGTCTTAGTCGGCGAGCAACCCAAGCCAAAGCGCTGCAAGTTTTCTCGAGCTTTGAGTATCTTGTATCATAGTCGGTAAACTTTTTGCTAAGGTAGTATATTGCATACTCTTTTCGATCAGACTCGTCATGTTGCTGACACACACCCATTGAGCTCTCTAATCTTGTCAGTACATGATAAGAGGTCTTTCTTCCATGACGACATCGGGATAGGAGGATTACGTGGGTACTCCTTGATTTTGTCAAAGCGACACGGCAATCGTCGTTCCATTCCACTACTTGATCTTTCTTGACAACTTGAAGATTGGCTCACAATAGCGATTAAATGTGCAATGAATCTAGCAATGTAGTTCAATCGTCCCGAAACCTCGACTTCCTTCTCGGTCTGGCATTTCTTGAATAGCTTTAACCTTGGCGGGATCAACTTCAATACCTTTACCACCGACAACAAACCCTAAGGTGCACTTGTTAGAATTGAGTCTTAGTCTGTACTTCTTCAACATGTCAAGCAGTTTCTACAAATGATTGAGATGTTCTTCTTGATCTGTGATCGAGCTATCATGTAAATCGACATACACCTCTATCTCGTGATGAATCATGTCATGAAATAATGCCACCATAACGATAAGTGGCGTAGCGTTCTTGATCCGAGCGACATGACCTTGTAGTAGTGTCCCAGCTGTGTAACAAAGTAGTCTTCTCCATGTCTTGACATCCATTTGATCGATTGTAATCGGAGAAATCATCCATGAAGGAAGACCTTATGTTAAGTGTTGTCAGCCGGAACATCAATATGAGGCGGGAAATCGTCTTTCGGACTCGCTTTGTTCAAATCTCTGTAATCCACACACATTCGCACTTTACCATCCTTCTTAGGTACGGGTACCACGTTTGCAACCTGTCATACCCCAAAATTTTCCCTCCTACTTCTCAAAACATTCCATACATCTATACTCGAGTTCCTCGAGGTTGATCGAGAAACTCTAGACAATCAACCCAAACTAGGGTTTGGCTATCCTCGGATCGGATGGACTTCAACATCTCAATGGCCATCATGCCTCCTCATATGCTTCAAAGATACTCCATGTCAAGTTTCAAGCCTTACAAGCCAAGTTTCCTCAAACAATTGCTTAGATGGTTGTAAATCAGTTGTATTAGAAAAAAAGTCAATTGTGGTCAACATACAGTCAAACTTCCTGATTTTTGGTCAACATCCTTATTTTTAAGTCACATTCATCATTTGATCAAGGGTTGATCATGATTCATCAAGAAAACTCAAGATTTGCTCAAAAGTCAAACTTTCCAAATTAGGGTTATCCAATGAAAAGTCAAGCGAACTTTGGTGAGCACAACTTCTTCATACTTTCTCAAAAAAATTTCCACCACCTCTCATTTTGAAGGAAATTCAATTCTCTACAACTTCATGTCTCACAAGAATGTTCAAAAAATGCTTCATTTGGAAGGTATGGATCAAAACATTACAAGTCCTTTTCAAAGTCAACAAAAAGTCAACTTTTTGTTTTGAAGATTTATTGAGCATGGAAACTCCAATTGAGATGAAACCAAAGCGTTTGTTTAGAGGAAACTTAGAGCTTTCTAAAAAGTCCAAGAAAACTCAAAAATGTGGAATATTGAGCAAAATACAACTTGTACAAGTTGGGCATTTTTGAACAATTGCACAAAAGGAGATATTTGTCAAAATCAATTTTTCCAAATGGGCCTATAATTTTATGATCCAAACTTGATCATAATATTATTTGTGACTTATTGATGCCTTGCCATGACCACATTCTATTTGTTTGATTTATTTTTGAAATTAAAACCATTTAATTCAAATTTAAATTATATAAAATATGAAAACAAGATATATTTTCAAATGGATTGGATTTTTATCAAACTTGAGTTCCAAGATAGCCCATATAACTTGCCAAATTCGTGCTAGCTTGCATATGGAAGAGAAAATCAAATTTTCAAAGATTTGATTTTATTGGAAAGGAAATTATTTTTGCATTCAAGAGGACATCTTTTTCACTCTCTTTGCCCTCTTCACTCTATAAATACCCGACTCATTCTGAAGACAAAGGGCGAAACCCTAGCCCCTACAACAACCCTTATTTTGCTCAAAATTTTCACAAAGTTGTGAAATTCGAATTTCAATTTGCAGCCACTTTCAGCCTCTCTCAATCACTCCATTGTGTTCCTAGGGTAAGTTTGAGTAAGTATACACTAAGAGCCATGGTTGAAACTTCTTGAATCGAGCCATACACATTCATACATATTCATATTTTTCTTGAAATTGCATTTTTAATATCTGTGCATTTTAATCGAAACTAACCACTCTAATGTGTTCATGAGATGCTAAGGGACAGATCTGGGCAATCGTTCAGAAGCTTACACGTAAAACTCACGATTTACCATAGTTAGGGTTTTCGAGCTGTTTTCTTCGCGAAGCTTGTACCAGCGTTTTCAATCGAAACTAATGCCACCATTGGATTCGCAGGGTCCGATTTAGGGGGGTAGGGTATCCCTTTGTCTTTTATTCTTCGTATTTTGCAGGTTTGAAGTTTGATGTCACCGGAGAAGACGACCGGAGCTAGGGCTCCTGCGTTGTTGACCCGTCTCTGACCGGCGAGAGCATGCGTGGCGTTTCTGTGCAATTCAATTCGTTCATCCGTTCCACCTGGACCCCACACGGCTGACTGTGTGATGAATTTCCAAACTCATGTCACGTAAACCCCTAAAAGCAATGCTTTGCAATTTCCAAACACAAAGTGCACTTTGGCTTAGTGGTAAAGGCGTGTGGATGTGCAGATTCTCTCAATGGTCATGGGTTCGAACCTGGTCAGGACCAATTATTTTTGCTCTTTTGAAACTAACTCTTTTTTTTATATTTTCTTTAATATTTTTCATGCATTTTAATTTATCTTTAATATTTTTTATCATGCATCTAAAAACACCAAAAATATTTATTTTTGCATAATCATCGAGAAAAATACTTATTTAATTTTAAAATTAAAATTATTATTTTGCATGCATATTTAATTTAATTACTAATTAATCATTTAAATGACTTTTAATTGTTTTTAAATTAGCAAATCTATTCCAAAAATTTATCTTATCATATTAATGTCATTACTAACACAAAACCTTTTTCCTCATTCAAAAATATTTGTTTTTACTAACATTTTCTTCTTATTGCAATTTTCTCGTATTTCCAATTTTGTATCTATTCACAGGTTGTAACGTTTCGGACGATTTTTCTTGCTTTTTCTTTTCAATTATGTAACTGCCTATGGGATGTAATAGTTTAATTAGGATTCTTACTTTGCATACTCCTATTATGTAACTGCCCCAAAGCCATGTAATGGCGTAGGACTTTATCTTTCCGCACTTTACATTTCATGATTTACTTTACGCACCTATAAACTGCTAGTAATTAGGCGTGTATGGCAAGATAAAATTGGACATAGATCACTCATAATGCCAAGATAAAATATCTGAATCAACACACTCTTTTCACACATGCACCCCTTAGGGTAATTCTCTCTCGTAGCCTTTACGAATACAAATGGTCAAGTCCCTCGAACGTAGAGGTATTCTAGCACCGTTGCCTTCAAAACAAATCATCATAGTCCCTTGATTCAAAGATCATAGACCCACGATGTAGCCTACAAATACATGATCTTGAACCTCGATTGTCGCCTCTGAAAAATGATGATAGTCCTTGAATGTGCTAGGATACTTCCTACAAGTTGCCTTCTATGACCATCCGATGTCCCTTGAATGTCCGCTTACATCCAACGAATAGGGTTACCTACCAACTAATGGTATGGATAGCACTATTCTAAAGGACGTAAAACAACACAACGACCATTACGACTAGGTAATAAGACTTTTAGTTGCTTGCTCAAACAAAATACTTTTCACACCACACTTTTGTCAAAGTTCAAACTCTTTTAAAATGAAACATTTCGAACACTTTGTATACATTCCTACATTAATCATTACAAAGTCAAAGCGAAATGCCTTTTCAAAACATTTTTGTCAAACACACAAAAACACAATTTTAAAGTGATCTAAGAGCAACTAAGAGCCGTAGATAACTACGGATGGAAAGGGTGCTAATACCTTCCCTTTTCATAACCTTCTCCCTTACTCGAGAATCTAACGAAGGTCTTTTTCTGTATTTTTACCTTCCCTTAATTGGATAAAAGAAAAGTCGGTGGCGACTCTTGCTATCTGCACATTTGCGATACAAAAATCTCAAAGTCAGTTCACCGTATTACAGAACTGGCGACTCTGCCGGGGATATCCTAAAGAGAGAATATCTTAGGGATTTCTAGATCACTTCTACTGCTTTTTGTTTGACTTGCTTGTTTTATCTTTAAGGGTTGCTTGGGTACTATATTTGTGGGGGATCCTACACCCGGATCCGGGTTTCCTTTTAGGTAAGTTGCAATAAATCGTCGCGACCATTAGACGTATATCGAAACGGTCAACATGATGGCTACGTTAATGTGACACTTTGGATGTCCTAATACTCTTCATTTCCAAATTGAGGATAGTATTTGGCTTCTGCGTGGTGTCATCAACACTAACTAAACTTTTAGAACCTTAATTGACCCATCTTGGCCATTAGAAGGTAGTGAGATGGCGGCTTTGAGTCTGAGACTAAGGTTGGTTGATACTCGATGCTACGCTCATTAAGATCAGACTTTTGGGATATTTTCGGTCGACCACTTGGTAGTCGTATTGAAATAAATGCCTACGAGAAAGATCAATGATATGAGATTCCTAGAACCGGTTACCTATTATAGGACAGGATGAACCAACTCAAACTTTTGGTGGGGTAATCACCTATACCTCATGCAAGCCTTAAACCTAGGCTCATTGTGTGAATTGTTTGTGTGTGCTAAACATGACATCATGACATCATCGCATTGCATATCATTTCTAACTATTTCAAGAACCTAGGGATTTATTTTTGCTCATTTTATAGGGATTATGGCTTCTAGAAAGACTATCGAATCAACTTCATGGGTATACCTTCTCACTCAAAGAATTGGTTTGAGAAATTCTGATCATGCCAGTTCATCAAAATACATGGTTATCTACTTGACTTGGTTATCTCCGGTTTTGAAGAAGATATGATGCATGTCCTATTCCAGTTCTTTGATCCGAAACACCATTTCTTTACATTCCCAGATTATCAGTTAGTTCCTACCTCGGAAGAGTTCTCCTAGGAACGAAGACATCGCATCATCATTACACCTAAAGCGCTCAGACGTTGAAGCCAATTGGGAAACAAGAAGCGGAGTTAAGGGTTTACTTGCTAAGTTCCTAATCAAGAAAGCCCGAGAATTCCTCAAAGTTATGAGTTTCCATGCATTCAAAGACATTGTGGCCTTGCTAATCTATGGTTTGGTTCTATTCCCTAACTCGGATCAATTCATAGATGTCAACGCTATCAAGTTGTTTGTTACCCGCAATCCTATGCCTACTATACTTGGGGATATTCTGCATTCTCTCCACACTCGTACCGTCAAAAGACAAGGAACTCTCATTTGTTGTATACCGTTACTTTCCAGGTGGTTTATTTCGCACCTTCCTCCATCAGTTTTGAAGAACGAGCAAAGGTTGAAGTGGTCTCAAGGCTAATGTCACTCTCATTCGAGATATCGGTTGGTGTCTTTTCTCTCAAAGGACTTCACATTCATTGGCGTTGTGGAGAATTCCCTAATGTACCACTCCTTGGTATAAGGGAGGAATTACTTACAACCCTTCTCTAGCTCTCGTCGGTTTGGTTTCGCTCGAAGAGATGGTCCACATGATATGCTTCTCCAAGACATTGTGTTCGACTACAATCATGATCTCCAAAATTACCGGCGAAGGTTCATACGATTGGGGCATGGTAAAGAAGCGATACCAAGACTTTGGGGCACAAAACTCCATTCATTGGGAACCTTACCTCAAATGGAGTGCGAGCTCGAGCTCAAAACCTCATGATGCCATTCACGCTGTTTTACCGGTAATTATGGAACTTGTTGCTATAGGTGGCGTACCTATCTTGTTCTCCATCCCGACATGCCTCTGATTTTGAAGACTTGAAGAGATCACGGATTCAACTAAAAGAAGAAAGGGATACATTGAGCTCGATGTTATGCAAGTGAGAAAAAGGTACTAGAGTTGACAAAGCTACTTCACGAGGAGCGGAACAACAACGCCTACCTCGGCACCAAGAGGAAGCGCCTATGCGAGACATAGAGCTCTAGGATTTTTGTTCTTTTATCTTGTTGTTTTGAACTATCTTTTGTACTTAAAAAGAAAAAAGAATAAAAAAGGAGAACTAATAAATGTTTGTTCGTGCTTGTTTAACAAATTTAAATCTCTAAGGTCCTTGAAAACATTGCATTGGATTTGCATAAACATCGCATATCATAGCATAACATCTCATAACAGGTACATTGAAGATTGGTTTTCTCATTCTCTCGCTATTTATTTTAGCAGAAATGGCTCTTGAACAAGCATCAAAGATCTCGGGCTCGAATGCTCGGTTCGGGAGATGTTCACTAGCTTGGTTCAAGGCCAAGAAGATCTGAAGCTCATCAACAAAAAAGTCGTTGGTGTTCTCAACATGGGTAGACGTTACAAAGGTGGTCCTAAAGTGGTCAACCGGATAGAGCTCTCAGAAGGAAGTGTCAAGACTGAAGGGAGTGTCAAGAGCAATGAAGAAGGAAGTCAGCGTGAGCTTGAGAAGGACAGAGAAGATCACTATGATAATTACCAGTACTCTGTTGAAGATGACAAGTACAAGCAACTTGAAGACCGTCTGAATGTTATGGAAAATCTGAAGATGTCAGGGCTGAATTTTGATGATTTGAGTCTTGTCCCTGGTGTGGTGATTCCTCCAAAATTAAAAGTTCCAACTTTTGCCAAGTATGATGGCGTTTCTTGTCCAAAGCTGCATTTGAAGTCCTATGCAAAGAAGATCAACCCCCACACTGATGATAGAAAGTTGTGGATGCATTACTTTCAAGAGAGTTTGTCAGGAACTCAATTAAAGTGGTATTATCAGCTAGAAAATGACTGTATCCGTACTTGGAGTGACTTAGCGGATGCTTTCTACAGACAGTATGAGTATAATGCTGAATTGACACTCACTCGCATGCAGCTATAGAGCATGTCTATGGGTCGTGATGAGAAGTTCAATGAGTATCCTCAGAAATGGAGAGATCTAGTAGGCAGAGTTCAGCCACCCTTGTCCAATATGGAATTGGTTGATATGTTTATGGGAACAGCGGGTCCATTCTTCAATCATCGATTGGAAACTCTTGACCGATTCACGAGCTAATATTGACGGAGGCGTGTTGAAGGCTGGTATCAAGTGGGAAGATTCGGTGGAGTCATCTTCAAATCTTTGCGAAGAGATCTTTTGGTGGTAAGAAAGAAACTAATCTTGTGTATGGTCGGAAAACCGAGCCAAGACCGACCGTGCTCAATCTGTAGAGGCGTTGCGATCTCGATTCTACATCGGCACAACCTCGGTGAGACAGCGTGTAGCGGAGCAGCATACGAAGGCGGTTTACAAAGATCAACATGCCATTGTCAAGCCTTGCAACACATGTTGAAGCGAGTGATTACTTTGAAGGATCCTCCTCGAATGTCAACACTTCCTCTCAGGATACAATCCTAATGCTAAGTGTGCTTACCACTCCAACAGGCACGACACTAACAATGTTGGGCTCACGAAGAACAAGATTCGGGATATGATTGAAGCTAAGCGATTGAGTTTGACCCTCCGGTGAGACTCGAGCGTGATCAGCGCTCCTATGCCTAACCATGACAAAAGTTCCAATGCTATTGGGGAAAACTCTTATGTTTTCAACATAGATGACTGACTATTCCTCGATGATTGTTAAGAAGAATTTCTTGCGGTGTCAACCAGGATGCCTAGAAATTGTCGTTGGTGCCCATCTTTTGATGGTTGTGCTTGGTTGAGAAGGCGTGTTCGATGCATGATGGATAACCGTGAAATACTATTTACGAAACCACACAGAAGTACGTGTGAAGACATGTCTAAGCGAAGATTGAAGATGTGATGGCGCACCGTGCGCATGGGATACCTTAGGGCAGCCAGTGGAAAGTTTGATTACATGGTGAAGTATCTTGTTCTTGAAGCTACAAGATTCATATTGAAGATGTTAAAGCGACCGGATGGGAGGCGATTTCCCGAAGACTATCTTGATGTTAACACTATAAGTTTCCTCTGCTAATCACATGCCTAGAGTGGCACCTCTCATCATTACTTCTCTAGACCGATTCCATATTCCTCTAACAAAGCTATTCCTTGGAATTATGGGTGATGTTTACTATCATGGCGTCAAGCAAGACCCTCGACCATTGAAGATCTTATTGAAGCTACCATTCTTGACATTGAAAACATCAGGATCAAGTAAGGTGACCGAGCAGGAAGAGTTTTCTCTCTAGAAATCTCTCCTCCAAAGACACTCGACTCCATTTCGCATTCCGGCTATTCAACGGTTCGAGACTAAAGGAAAGAACCGGTGACTCATCACCTCGGCGGAAGTACCAAAGGATTCTTGAAGACACCTCAAACAAGAAATGGAGAAATTAGAAGATTATCAAGAAGAGTGACTACAATGTTGTGGAGCAGTGGGACAGACTCGTCCAAGATCTCCATGCTTGCTCTGCTCTTGTCTTTGCGAGGCTCATACTAAAACCTTGGTGAAGTTTCTAAAGAATTCTCACGTGTCAAGACACTAATCTTGATCAATTTGAAGTTTGTATTGCTAGCTGGCCAACAACGCCTAGGCTTCTCGATCTTGATTTGACTCTGCCAAAAGAAACACAACAAAGCCTTGCACATCTACTGTTGAATGCAAGGGCATTACATTGTCCCATGTCTTGGTTGATACCGGTTCTGCTATGAATATCCTACCGAAGACTACTTTTGATCGACTTGATGTTGAAGGATTGGTTCTAAAGCCTAGTGACATAGTTGTGAGAGCTTCTGATTGTTCTAAGCGAACGGTACTTGGAGAGCTCATTCTGCCTGTTAAAGTCGGTTCCCAGACTTTTGATTCCACTTTCTTCGTCATGGACATTCTTCCAGCTTACTCTTTCCTACTTGGTCGCCCTTGGATACATGGGGCGGTATACCTCTACCACGCATCGAAGTTGAAGTACAGGGAAGGGAAGGTTGTTCTGGTATGTGGTGAAGAGGTACATGGTCGGTCATCTGATCATTCGATATCTCGAGATGGAAGGTGAATTTGTCGAGACTCCCTGTCAAGCTTTTGAAACAATCCCCAGATTCATGCTTGTTGACTCTCCCGTCACTCCTGAAGTTACACAAGTCCCGCCTAGGATGGCCTCGTTGAAGGACGCTCAAGCCGCAATTGAAAAAGGAGGTAGTACTATTTGGGGCCAGCTCCCCGATCTTCCTTTCAAATCTGACAAGACTGGTTTAGGCTTCACCATCAAAGGTCGGAAGATGATACGCGACGTGCGGCCAACTTCCTTTCGCATCGATCGAATGGAATTCACGCTATAGAAGGCGACAGCGACTTCGACATCAACAAGTGGATCTTCCACTCCGACAATGGACTCGGCAATTGGAAGGCGAAGGCGTCATACCAATCTCCTTTAGGCAGGGTAATTGCCTTTGTTTTGTTTTGCTTTTCGTTTTCTATGTTTTGAACAATAAACTCTAAAGCCTAGTGCCTTGCCCGGGGCATCATGGCTCGTTTGTGAGGGTTATTATCTATCATTTGCATATTTTCATTCAATAAAATCATTGGAATTTTGCATTTAATTGTTGCTTTCTTTCTTTTACTTTATCACCCTTCAAAAGCTATGTGTTTCTTACACACACGTGATACAACTGAATCACTCGAAACTCGTTGAGAACAGCTATGTTATTGCTAAATATGACTTGATAATCGATCTACCAAGCGAAGAAGAAAGTGAGGAAGATTGTGAAGTTCGGAGAGCTTGTCCATTGCTACAGCAGGAAAAACGAGTTATCTGACCACGAAGAGCGATTCGGGTTGTGAATTTGGTGCTTGATGAAGATAGAAAAGAGATCAAGATAGGAGGCGGGTCTTGAGAGCAGTGTCAAAGAGGTTGATTCGGATGCTACGATACTATGTTGAGGTTTTGCTTGGTCATACGAAGACATGCCAATTTAGATATTGATATTGTGGTACACGGTTATCGACAAAGAAGGTTTTCTCGGTGAAGCGAAGGTTCATCGTATCGTCACGAGATGTCGAGAGAAGATCAAAGCCAAGTTATGAAGCGATTCAGCGCGGTTTCTTAGTGTTACTTCTTATCCACGGTGGGTGGCTAATGTGGTGCTGTGCAAGAAGGATGGTAAGATGCGAATGTGTGTGGATTACGAGATCTGAACAAAGCAAGTCAGAAAGCGATTTCCCACTACCTCATATTGATGTTACGGTTGACAACACTCAACATCGATTTTCTCCTTCATGGATGGTTTCTCGGTTACAATCGGATCGAATGGCTCTTGAAGACATGGAAAGACTACACAATGGGGCACTTTCTACTACAAGGTCATGCCATTCGGACTGAAGAACGCGGGTGCCACTTATCAGCGTGCCATGGTGACGTTATTTCATGACATGATTCATCACGAGATAGGGTCTCGTTGATGATATGATAGCTCGATCCTGGTGAAGAAGGACATCTTGATCATCTCGGAGCTGTTTGATAGGTTGAAGAAGTGGACTAAGACTCGATCCTAACAAGTGCACCTTTGGAGTTAGATCCGGTAAACTCCTAGGGTTTGTTGTCAGTGGTAAAGGTATTGAAGTTGACCCCACCAAGGTTAAAGCTATTCAAGAGATGCCAGCTCCCCGTACCGAGAAAGAAGTTAGAGGTTTCTTGGGCCGATTGAATTATATTGTCAGATTCATTGCACATCTAACTTCTACTTGTGAGCCAATCTTCAAATTCTTGAAGAAAGATCAAGTGGTAGAATGGAGCAGCGATTGCAGTTGCTTTTGACAAAATCAAGGTACCTACAAAATCCTCTATCGATGCCGCCCGCGAAGGAAGTCCTCTTATCATGTACTTGGCGGTGTTAGAGAACTCGATGGGGTATGTGTTGGGGCAACATGGCGAGTGCAGTCGAAAAGAGTATGCAATATACTACCTTAGCAAAAGTTTACCATTGTGAAACAAGATACTCACGGCTCGAGAAAACTTACAACGCTTTAACTTAGGCTGCTTTCGCCGACTAAGACAATATATGTTGACTCACACTACCTTGTTGATTTCCAAGATGGATCCGATAAAATACATATTCGAGAACCACTCTTCTCCATATCGGCCTAAGATGAATGGCACGATGGAAGCCGCCAACAAGAATAATAAAAGATCATATAGAAAATAGCGGTGACTTACAAAGATTGGCATGAGATATTACCATTCGCTCTTAAGTGGTTATCGCTTTTCTGATCGAACATCAGAGGCAACCCCTTCTCTCTTGTATATGGTATAGAAGCGATCCTACCGATCGAGGTTCGGATACCCTCAACGAGTCCTCGGGGCCTTGAACTAAGTGAAGGCGATTGGATCGACTCGGCTTGACGGATTAACTTGATTGAGGAAAGCGACTCGCATCCATTTGCCATGGACAGATCTATCAAAAGCGAATGATCGAGCATTTAACAAGAAAGTCAAGAGTCTACCAAGTCGGTGATCTAGTAGTCAAGCGCATCATTCTTCCACAAGGTGATCCATGGGCAAATGGACTCCCAACAAGGGACCATTTGTAGTCAAGGCGGTATTTTCCTATGATACTTAGCACCATGGATGTTGAAGACTTCCCACACCACAGTGAGAGACATAGTCAAAAATACTACGCATAAAAGAGACCTTCTAGGTCGACTAACCTAAACAAAAATAAGGGCATCTGGAAAACCAAAGGGTTAGGCAAAAGTTAAGGATATATATACAAAACATGTATACACAAATCGAAAACACGAAAAGGCGGTCTAGGCAAAGTTAGGGATTTAAGCGTATGACTATGTCTCGGATCACCTACCTACAAACTACTATCATCGTTCAAGATTCAAATGGTGAAGATCAATCCACTCACTTTCTCTTGCAAGGAGATGAGATAGTGAAATATATGAGTACTAGCATAGTTGTAACTTAACGAGATTGTTTCCATAGCTTTTACCTTTCTTGTGTACAAATTACTTGGCCATCGCCACATCTCAAATAGATCTGAGTTCTTTCTCTTTACAATATTTGCTATTGTTATTTGCATAAGGTCCAACGTTTACTTTGAATGATTATATGCATTTGACAATAAAATACATTTACAAACATACGAAAAGTGGACATACAAAGTAATTACTACGCTCTAGGAATTGGGATGACGACGAAAGTCACTGTCGTTCCCTTGCAGTACAATCCCCACGTAGGTGTCGCTCGCTACAAACCTTCCCCGTAGTACACATTTTCCTCCGCTAGTTCCGACATTCAAGTTTCATCGCATTAGTCCTGACGGTGATCGATCAACATAACGGATTACACTAGTCTTCAAGCAATAACATTTATCCCGGTAGAATATCTCTCAACAATTACCCTTTTCCCATATCGGACTATCGAAACTTGGTCGGATAATGCATCGGAGGAAACCTACATTTACTCCCCATCCGAGTTTCCAGGGCTCGAGATCCTTCTAACGGTCTCCGGCAACTATCAAATGCGCTTCAGCGGGATCTACACAAAGATCCCGATGGGCGCTTCTAATTTTCCCGGCGGGATCTATGCACAAGATCCTCGATGGCGCGTCTCGATATCTACCATCCTCGACAATATCTAGGCCCAGCCTTGGTCGGATAGTGCATCGGAGGAATCATGATTATTTTCTTCTCGGGTTTCCATCCGTTTCATCCCCAAGCGAGAATCCTCAAGCGAGCATCCGCATCTTCTTCAAGATGGATATATTTTGAAATACCACAACATCTATCATTCATACATTACTCATAAAGGCATAATTTGTGCATGTGTCATCCATGCACATCGTCATCATCATAATTTGCATAAGACTAACAATATTCTATCAAAGTTTCTTTTGTTTTCCCAAAGCAGTGAAAATCACTTCTAAAACAAATAGGTCCGGGATTAATGCCGAAGCCACCGGAAAACTATCGAGCGACCGCCCTAGTTTTCCTCCGACAAGTGGTCGAGTTAATGCGAAGCAGACGGAAAACTATCGAGCGACCGCCCAAGTTTTCCTCCGACAACAAATCCGGGATTAATAGCGAAGCTGGGCGGAAACCCTATCCGAGCGATCACAAGTTATCCCGATAGCGAGCATTGGATCAATACCGAAGCACAAGCTGTCCACATTTTGCCAACTATTATCCTCTCAGAGTAATCAAGACAAAGATTTATTCTGACTCTCTTTTATTATCAACAGCAACAATAGAGTCTAGCGTACGACTCAGTTGCCTCGGATGGCATCTTAAGCCCATCTCCGACCATTCGTCGACATCTCTCCACTTTCAAAATCTGCATAGAAACCAATACAAACAACTTCATTCAGGGCGAGTGCAAAGTCTAATATGCGACTCAACATCGTTCCCACCGGATGGCATCTTAAGCCCATCTCCGTGCCCTCTTCTATCTTCAAGAATACCTACAGAACCTAACGTACGACTCATTCCCCAGCAAAATCTCCAACTTCTCCAAATGGCATCTGTAAGCCCATTCCGCATCATCGATAACGTGCAAATTTTCGGTGTACTCGGTGTTCAATCATCTTCTACCTCCGGTCACGAAAGGCAACGCCAATATAACCCTTCGGTAAAGAAGATTGAGCAGGGGCAGTGTCATACCCCAAAATTTGCCTTCCTACTTCTCAAAACATTCCATACATCTATACTCAAGGATTCCTCAAGGGTTGATCAGACAAACCCTCTCCTAGACAATCAACCCAAACTAGGGTTTGGCTATCCTCAGATCTAGATGGACTTCCCAACTTCTCCAATGGCCATCATGCCTCCTCATATGCTTCAAATATTCTCCATGTCAAGTTTCAAGCCTCACAAGCCAAGTTTCCTCAAACAATTGCTCAGATGGTTGAAAATTAGTTGTATTGGACAAAAAGTCAATTGTGGTCAACATACAGTCAAACTTCATAATTTTTGGTCAACATCCTCATTTTGAAGTTACATTCATCATTTGATCAAGGGTTGATCATGATTCATCAAGAAAACTCAAGATTTGCTCAAAAGTCAAACTTTCCAAATTAGGGTTTCTCAGTGAAAAGTCAACCAAACTTTGACTGAGCATAACTTCTTCATACTTTCTCAAAAAATTTTCCACCACCTCTTGTTTTGAAGGAAATTCAATTCTATACAACTTCATGTCTCACAAGAATGTTCAAAAAATGCTTCATTTGGAAGGTATGGATCAAAACATTACAGGTCCTTTTCAAAGTCAACAAAACGTCAACATTTTGTTTTGAAGATATATTGAGCATGGAAACTCCAATTGAGATGAAACCAAAGAGGTTGATTAGAGGACTCTTATAGCTTTCTAAAAAGTCCAATAACACTCAAAAATGTGGAAAATTGAGCAAGATACACTATTCAGAATTTGGGCATGTTTGGACAATTGCACAAAAGGAGATATTGGTCAAAATGCAAAATTTTCCAAATGGGCCTATAATCTTATGATCCAAACTTGTTCATGATGTTATTTGTGACCCATTGATGCTTGGCCATGGCAATTTTCTATTTTATTAATTTATTTTTGGATTTAAAACCATTTAATTCAAAATTAAATTATATAAAATATGAAAATAAGATATTTTTCCAAAAGGAGTGATTTTATATCAAACTTGAGGTCCAAGGAAGCCCATGATACATGCCAATTTCGTGCTTGCTCTCTCATTAAAGAAAATCAAATTTTCTCAAAATTTGATTTTATTTGAAAATTATTCAATGCACATTCAAAACCAAATCTTTTTCCTTCTTTTCCTCTCTAATTCACTCTATAAATAGCCGACAATATGCCAAGCAAAGGACACGAAACCCTAGCCCTTACAATAACCCACACTTTGCCAAATTTTTTCAAAATTGTCAAAAATCGTGTTTGAATTTATAGCCACTCTCATTAAAACCATCCATCCATCTTGTTCTGAGGTTCCAGTCAAAACCACCACTTGAAGCCAAGGCAGAAACGCGATCCACAACTTGCTCCGATTTGGTAAATTTCTGAAAATCGAATTTCATTATTCGTGCGTTGCTAATGTTTTTTATGTGTTTATTTATGCTCAGGAGGTTCATTAGAACATATTTGATACCTTACATGCAAGCATACACGTAGGAATCGCGTTTTGCCATGGTTAGGTTATTTCGAACTGTTTGAATCGAACCGGTTAATACAGGCGTTTTTAGGGCAAACCAATAGCACCATTGGATTCAGAGGGTCCGATTTAGGGGGGTAGGGTACTCTTTGTCCATTTATTTCACGTATTTTGCAGGTTTGGAGTTTATGGTCGCCGGAGAAGACGATCGGAGCTAGGGCTCCGGCGTCGTTGACTGGCGAAGACCGGTGGACGCATGCGTGGCAACTCTGCGCGTTCTGATTCGCTCTCTCATTCAACCTGGACCCCACGCACGCTGACTGTGTTTCAAACCTTCCCAGGACACGTGATCACTTATATTCCATTGATTTTCACTTTACAAACACCAAATGTCACTTGTCCGATGGTTAAAGGCGGTTGAAGATGCTCCTCACAGTCACGAGTTCGAACCATGCGGGCGGTTTGCTTTTCTTTTCACAAACTTCATATTTCAAACTATTTTCATATTTTCTTTTTTTTTTATTTAATATTTTCATGCATTTTATTTATCTTTCATAATTTTTATCATGCATTAAAAACACCAAAAACATTTTCTTTTTGCATTATTTCGAAAATGTTTATTTAATTTATAAAATTAAAAATATTATTTTGCATGCATATTTAATTTAATTGTTAATTTATCATTTAAATTACATTTAATTAGTTTTAATTATTAAATTAACTCAAAAAACCCCAAAAATTATTTTAGCATATTAATGTTATTTCCACATGAAATATTTTCTCATTTAAAAATTATCATTTTGCTAATATTTTTCTCTTATTCGATTTCTTTGAATTTCCCGATTTCTCATCTTTTCACAGGTTATCTTGTTTCGGACGATTTCTTTTTATCGTTTTCTTTTTTCCAATTATGTAATTGCTCATGGGATGTAATAGCTTAATTAGGGCTTTTATTTTCCGCATTTTAAATTATGTATCTGCCCCAAAGCCATGTAATAGCGTAGGATTTATCTTTCCGCACTTTATATTCCCGCATTTTAATTTCACCCTATGAGCTGCTAGTAATTAGGCGTGTATGGCAAGATAAAATCAACATAGCTCACTCTAATTTTCAAGATAACATGAATCTGAAATCAACACACTCTTTTCACACGCACCCCTTAGGGTAATTCTCTCTCGTTGCCTTACGATTACAAATGGTCAAGTCCCTCGAACGTAGAGGTATTCTAGCACTGTTGCCTTCAAAACAAATCATCATAGTCCCTTCGATACAAAGATCATAGACCCACGATGTAGCCTCGAATACATGATCTTGACCCTCGATTGTCGCCTCGAAAATGATGATAGTCCTTGAATGTGCTAGGATACTTCCTACAAGTTGCCTTCTATGACCATCCGATGTCCCTGAATATCCGCTTACATCCAACAAATAGAGTTACCTACAAACTAATGGTATGGATAGCGCTATTCTAAAGGAACTTAAAATGATACACGAAAACGACCAATTACGAGTAGGTAATGAGACTTTTAGTTGCTTGCTCTATCAAAATACTTTTCACACTCACACTTTTTAAAAGTTTAAACTCTTTTCAAAACAAACATTTCCAAACACTTTGTATACATTCCTACATGAATCATTACAAAGTCAAAGCGAAATGCCTTCTTTTCAAAACATTTTGTCAAACACACGAAAGCATATTTTTAAAGTGATCTAAGAGCAACTAAGAGCCGTAGATAACTACGGATGGAAAGGGTGCTAATACCTTCCCTTTTCATAACCTTCTCCCTTATTCAGAATCTAACGAAGGTCTTTTGTACTTTTACCTTCCCTTAATTGGATAAAAGAAAATTCGGTGGCGACTCTTGCTATCCGCACATTTGCGATACAAAACCTACAAAGTCGAGTTCAAGTGTTCTGAGCTGGCGACTCTGCTGGGGAGACACCCTAAAGAGGGAATGCCTTAGGGATTTCTAGATCACCTTTACTGCTTTTTGTTTGACTTGTATGCTTCATCTTTAAGGGTTACTTGGGTACTATACTTGTGGGGGATCCTACACCTGGATCCGGGTTTCCTTTTAGGTAAGTAGCAATAAATCGTCACGACCGTTAGACGTATATCGAAACGGTCAACATGATGGCTACGTTAGTGTGACACTTTGGATGTCCTGATACTCTTCATTCCCAAGTTGAGGATAGTATTTGGCTTCTGCGTGGTGTCATCAAGCACTAACTAAACTTTTAGAACCTTAATTGACCCATCTTGGCCATTAGAAGGTAGTGAGATGGTCGACTTTGGTGCAGACTAAGGTTGGCTGATACTCGATGCTACGCTCATTAAGATCAGACTTTTGGGATATTTTCTATCGACCACTTGGTAGTCGTATTGAAATAAATGCCTACGAGAAAGATCAATGATGTGAGATTCCTAGAACTCGATTACTATTATAGGACATGAACCAACTCAAACTTTTGGTGGAAATCACCTATACCTCATGCAAGCCTTAAACCTAGGCTCATTGTGTGAATTGTTTGTGTGTGCTAATGATCATTTGCATATGATTTCTAACTATTTCAAGGGGTTTATCTTTGCTCTGTTTTGTAGGGATTAAGGCTTCTAGAAAGACTATCGAATCAACTTCATGGGTATACCTTCTCACTCAAAGAATTGGTTTGAGATTCCCGATCATGTTCGGTTCATCAAAAGGCATGGTTATCTACTTGACTTGGATATCTCGGTTTTGAAGAAGATATGATGCATGTCCTATTCAGGTTCTTGATCCGAAACACCATTGCTTTACATTCCCAGTTATCGGTTGGTTCCTACCTTGGAAGAGTTCTCTAAGCTACTTGGGATACCTATTCTTGACCAAATGCCATTCAAAGGTTTAGAAAAGATTCCTAAGTACGAAGACATTGCATCCGACTTACATCTAAAGTGCTCAGACATTGAAGCCAATTGGGAAACTAGAAGCGGAATTAAGGGTCTACTTGCTAAGTTCCTAATCAAGAAAGCCCGAGAATTCCTCAAAGTTATGAGTGTCCATGCATTTGAAGATATTGTGGCCTTGCTAATCTATGGTTTGGTTCTATTTCCTAACTCGGATCAATTCATAGATGTCAACGTCATCAAGTTATTCCTTACCCATAATCCTGTGCCTACTTTACTTGGAGACATTCTACATTCTCTCCACACTCGTACTATCAAAAGACAAGGAACTCTCATGTGTTGTATACCATTACTTTCCAGGTAGTTTATTTCGCACCTTCCTTCATCGGTTTTGAAGAACGAACAAAGATTGAAGTGGTCTCAAAGACTAATGTCACTCTCTCATGCAGATATTCGTTGGAGTCTTTTCTCTCAAAAGGACTTCACCTTCATCGAGCGTTGTGGAGAATTCCCTAATGTACCACTACTTGGTATAAGGGGAGGTATCACTTACAACCCTTCTCTAGCTTTACGTCAGTTTGGTTTTGCTCGAAGAGATGGTCCGCATGATATGCTTCTCCAAGATATTGTGTTCGACTACAATCACGATCTCGAATTACCGCGAAGGTTTATACGCTTGGGGCATGGTAAAGAAGGCGATACCAAGACCTTGGGGCACGAAACTCCATTCCTTGGGAACCTTACCTCAAATGGGCGAGCTCGGCTCAAAACCTCATGATGCCATTCACGCTTTGTTTACGGTAATTATGGAACTGTTGCTATAGGTGGCGTATCCTATACCATTCTCCATCCCGACATGCCTACTGATTTTGAAGACTTGAAGAGATCACGGATTCAACTTAAGAAGAGGATACATTTGAAGCTCAGTGTTACATGGCGAGAAGAAAGTGCTAGAGTTGACAAAGCTACTTCACGAGGCGAAGCATCAGCGCCTACCTCGGCACCAAGAGGAAGCGCCCATGGGAGACTTAGAGCTTTAGGATTTATATGTTTTCTTTTATTATTTTGAACTATCTTTTGTACTTAAAAGAATAATAAAAGAGAACTAATAAATGTTTGTTCATTGCTTGTTTAACAAATTTAAATCTCTAAGGTCCTTGAAAACATTGCATTGCATCTGCATAAACATCGCATATCATAGCATAACATTGCATCACGGTACATTGAAGATTGGTTTTCTCATTCTCTCGCTATTTATTTTAGCAAAAATGGCTCTTGAGCGATCATCAAAGATCTCCAAGTTCGAATGCTCGGTTCAACGAGATGTTCACAGTTTGGTCCAAGGCCAAGAAGATCTAAAGAAGCTCATCAATGGAAAAAGAAGGTTGTTGGTCTTCTCAACATGGGCGAGGCGCTACAAAGGTGGTCCTAAGAGGTCGATCGGATAGAGCTCTCGAAGGAAGTGTCAAGAATGAGGGAGTGTCGAGGGTAATGAAGATAACTAGCGTGAGCCTAAGAAGGAGGAGAAGATCGCTCGACTATAGCCGATACTACGATGAAGATGACAAGTACAAGCAACTTGAAGACCGCTGAATCTTTGTGGAAGACACGAAGATGTCGGTGAATTTCGATGATCTAAGCCTTGTTCCTAGTGTGGTGATTCCTCCTAAGTTCAAAGTTCCAACTTTAGCCAAGTATGATGGCATGTCTTGTCCATTGCATTTGAAGTCCTATGTTCAAAGATCAACCCCTTGATGACAAAAGTTGTGGATGCACTATTTTCAAGAGAGTTTGTCCGGAACTCAGTTGGAGTGGTATTATCAGCTAGACAATGACCGTATTCGTACCTGGAGTAACTTAGCAGATGCTTTCTACAAACAATATAAGTACAATGCTGAATTGACACCCACTGCATGCTACAAAGTTCAACCATCCTTGTCCAATAGGAATTGGTTGATATGTTTATGGGAACAACGGGGCCCGTTCTTCAATCATCTGATTGGAAACTCTTCAGTCGGATTCACCGAGTTGATATTGACAGGAGAGCGTATTGAAGCTGGTATCAAAAGTGGAAAGATTCAGATAGAGTCATCTTCAAATGCTTCGAAGAGATCTTTTGGTGGTAAGAAGGAAACTAATCTTGTGTATGGTCGGAAAAGCGAGCCAAGACCGACCGTGCTCAATCTGTAGGGCGTTGTGATCTCGATCCTACATCGGCACACCTCGGTGAGACAACGCGTGTAGTCAAAACCGCCCGAGGCGGTTCTGAAGATCAATATGCCATTGTCGCAATCCTTGCAGCATGTTGAAAGTAGTGATAACCTTGAGGATCCTCCTCAAAATATCAACACTTCCTTCCGAGATACAATCCTAATGCTAAGTGTGCTTACCATTCCAACCCGAGACACGACAACGACAAGTTGGGCTCGAAGAATAAGATTCAAGATATGATTGAAGCTAAGCGATTGAGTTTGACCCTCCTTGAGACTCGAGATGTGATCAGCGCCCATACCTAACCATGACAAGAGTTCCAATGTTGTTGGGGAGGATACTTATGTTTTCAACATAGATGACTTGACCATTCCTCGATGGTATTAAGAAGAATTTGCTACAAGCGGTGTCAACCAGGATGCCCGGAGAATTGCCGTTGGTGCCCATATGCACGATGGTTGTGCTTGGTTGAGAAGGCGTGTTCGATGCATGATGGATAACCGTGAAATACTATTTACGAAACCACATGGAGAGTACGTGTTAAGACATGTCTAAGAAATTGAAGATCGAAGATGTGAATGAAGTTATCACAATGCATGGGATACCTTGGGGCAGCCAGTGGAAGGTTTGATTACATGGTGAAGTACTGCATTCTGAAAGCTACAAGATTCCTATTGAAGATGTTAAAGTGACACGATGGGGTGTGATTTCCCGAAGACTACGATGTTAACACGATAAGGATTTCCTCTGCTGATTCTGTGCCTAGAGTGGCACCTCTCATCCTTACTTCTCCCGGACTAGTTCCATATTCCTCCGACAAAGCTATCCCTTGGAATTATGGAGTTGATGTTTACTATCATGGCGTCAAGCAAGACCCTCTGACTATTGAAGATCTTACAGTTGAAGCTACCATTCCTAACATTGACAACATCATAGGATCAATTAAGGTGACGAGCAGGAAGAGTTTTCTCTCGGATATCTCCCTCAAAAGACTGCGACTCAGCTCGCATCGGCTATTCAATCAATTCCCAAGCTAGAGGAAAGAACGGTGACTCATCACCTTTCGGCCGGAAGTACCAAAGGAAGTTCTTGAAGATACCTCTAAACAAGAAATGGAGAAATTACGAAGATCATCAAGAAGAGTGATTACAACGTGGTGGAGCAGTTAAGGCAAACTCCGTCCAAGATCTCCATGCTTGCTTTGCTCTTGTGCTCGAGGCTCATGCTAAAGCCTTGGTGAAGTTTACGAAGAATGCTCACGTGCCGAACACTACTCTTGACCGGTTTGAAGTTTGTATTGCTAGCACTGCCAACAACGGCCTAGGCTTCTCGATCTTGATTTGACTCTGCCGGAAAGAAACACAACAAAGCCTTGCACATCTACTGTTGAATGAAAGGGCATCACATTGTCTCATGTTTTGGTGGATCTTGGTTACTTGAATATCCTTCAAAGCGCTTTTGATCGGGTTGATGTCGAAGGTTGGTTACGAGACCCGTGACATTATTGTGAGAGCTTTTGATGGTTCTAAGCGAGCGATTGGAGAGCTCATTCTTCTGTCAAAGTCGGTTCCTAGACTTTTGACTCCACTTTCTTTGTCATGGACATCCGCCCACTTATTCTTGCTTACTTGGGCCCTTGGATACATGGGGCGGCGCTCTACTCTACTTGCATCAAAAGCTGAAGTACCGGTGAAAGGAAGGTTCTCACGGTATGTGGTGAAGAAGAATATATGGTCGAGTCATCTGGTCATTCGATACCTCGTGGTGGAGGTGAATTCTTGAGACTCCTGTCAAGATTTTGAAACAATCCCAGTCATGCACTGTTGACTCTCCTGTCACTCCTGAAGTTACACAAGTTCCGCCTAGGATGGCCTCGCTGAAAGATGCTCAAGCTGTTGTTGAAGAAGGAGGTAGTACTATTTGGGGTCAGCTCCCTGATCTTCCTTTCAAATTTGACAAGACGGTTTAGGCTTTACCATTAAGGTCGAGAAGATGATACGCAGACGTGCCGCCAACTTCCTTTCCGCATCATCAGTGGAATCCATGCTATAGAGGCGGCGACAACGACTTCGACATCGCAAGTGGATCTTCCAACTCGGACAACGGACTTAGCAATTGGAAGGCGAAGGCGTCATACCAATCTCCTTTAGCAGGAGTAGTTGCTCTTGTTTTGTTTTGCTTTCCGTATTTTCTATGTTTTGAACAATAAACTCTAAAGCCTTGTGCCTTACACGGGGCATCGTGGCTCGTTTGTGAGGTTATTATCATCATTTGCATATTTTACTCAATAAAATCGTTGGACTTTTGCATTCAATTGTTTGTTTTCTTTTACTTTATCACCCTTCAAAAGCTATGTGTTTCTTACACACACCCGTGATACAACTGAGAATCACTCGGTTCTCGTTGATAACACTATGCTATTGCTAAATATGACTTGATAATCCGATATACCAAGCCGAAGGCGAAAGTGTGGAAGATTGTGAAGTGCCGGAGAACTTGTTGGCTACTACAGCAAGAAGAGCGAGTTATCTGACCACACGAAGAAGCGAGTTGAGGTTGTGAATTTGGTCTTGATGAAGGCAGAAAAGAGATCAAGATAGGAGGCGGGTCTTGAGCGATGTTAAAGAAAGGTTGATCGGATGCTACGAGACTATATTGAGGTATTTGCTTGGTCATACGAAGACATGCGGGTTTAGACATTGATATTGTGGTACACGATTCCGACAAAAGAAGGTTTTCTCGGTGAAACGGAAGGTTCGTCGCATGCGTCTTGAGATGTCGAGAGAAAATCAAAGCCGAAGTTATGAAGCGATTCAACACGATTTCTTATTGTTACTTCTTATCCACGATGGGTTGCTAACGTGGTGCTGTGCCCAAGAAGGATGGCAAAGTGCGAATGTGTGTGGATTACATAGATCTGAACAAAGCGAGTCGAAGCGATTTCCCACTTCCTCATATTGATGTTACGGTTGACAACACTTTCGGCATAAAGTTTTCTCCTTCATGGATGGTTTCTCCGGTTACAATCGGATCAAAATGGCTCCACGAAGACATGGAAGACTACTTTTGTTACGGTGGGGCACTTTCTACAAGGTTATGCCATATGGGCTAAAAGCGGCGCCACTTATCGGCATGCTATGGTAACATTATTTCATGACATGATTCATCACGAGATAGAGGTCTCGTCGGCGACATGATAGCTCGATCACGGTGAAGAAGAACATCTTGATCATTTGTAGAAGCTGTTTGATAGATTGAAGAAGTACATGTTGAGACTTAAGGGTATTGAAGTCGATCTTGAAGTATTGGAGGATCCGGAAACTCCTAGGGTTTGTTGTCGATGGTAAGGGTATTGAAGTCGATCCGCCAAGGTTAAAGCGATTCAAGAAATGCCGACTCCGTCCGAGAAGGAAGTCGAGAGGTTTCTTGGGCGATTGAACTACATTGCGATTCATTGCACATCTAGCGCTACTTGTGAGCCAATCTTTAAGTTCTTGAAGAAAGATCAAGTAGTGAAATGGAGCAGCGATTGCGGATCTCTTTTGACAAAATCATGGAGTACCTAGAATCCTCTATCACGATGCCGCCCAAAGGAAGACCTCTTATCATGTACTTGGCGGTGTTAGAGAACTCAATGGGGTGTGTGTTGGGGCAACATGGCGAGTGCAGTCGAAAAGAGTATGCAATATACTACCTTAGCAAAAGTTTACCGTGAAACAAGATACTCACACTCGAGAAAACTTGCAACGCTTTAGCTTGGGCTGCTCGCCGCTAAGGCAGTATATGTTGACTCACACTACCTTGTTGATTTCCAAGATGGATCCGATAAAATACATATTTGAGAAACTAGCTCTCTCGGAAGAATAGCAAGATGGCAAATGATCTTGACCGAGTATGACATCGATACACTTCTCGAAGCGATCAAAGGAAGTGTAGTAGCCGATCATTTGGCTCATCAAGCCGTAGATGACTATCGGTCTATGCGATTCAATTTCGGATGAAGATGTCTTACTAATTCTTGATTGCGAAGAACCGGGCGGACGAAGGACTGAACAAGGATCCGATGGACCATGGTTTTGATGGAGCCTTAAGCGCTTGGCAATGGCATTGGCGCCATCATTACATCCCTACAGGTGGACATCGCCTTTCACCGCGATTTTGTTTCAAGCACTAACAACATGGCGAATCTGAGCGTGCGTCATGGGTATCAAAGGCTGCTATTGACTTAAGAATCAAGTTCTTGCAAGTGTATGGAGACTCGGCTTTGGTGATCGGTCGGATTAAGGCGAGTGGGATCGAAGCATCCGAATCACATTCCATATCGAGAACATGTTACGGTTTGATTCCCTACTTTGAAGAGATCACATTCAATCACATCCCACGAGAGAGAATCGGTTGGTAGCGCATTAGCTACTATGTCGTCTATGTTCAAAGTTAGATGGGACAACGAGGCTCCCGGATCATCATTGAGAGGTTTGACGAACCAGTATTGTTATGAACTTGATACAGAAAACCTTGGTACTATGGCGTGAAGAGGTATCTTGAGACTCAAGAATATCCAGAGGGCATCATCAATGATAAGTTCTTGAGAAGATTTGCATCTAAATTCTTCCTCGGCAATGGCATCTTATACAAGCGCAATCACGACTTGTGCTTACTCATTGTGTAGACGGAAAAGCGACAAAGCGTATCATGGAAGAGTTACGAAGGCATTTGGTACCCACTCCGGTGGACACACCATGGCTAAGAAGATTTTGAGAATAGGTTACTATTGGTCCACCATGGGCGATTGTCACCGCTACGCTCGATCTTGTCACAAATGCGGATATATGCGGACAAAGTGCCGTACCTCGGTACCTCGAATGTTCTATGACTCCTTGGCCTTTTGCAATGTGGGGCATTGACATGATTGGAGAAATCAAGCCCGACTTCCAGCGGACATCGTTTCATCGTTGTGGCAATTGACTATTTCACCAAATGGGTAGAAGCAGCCTCGTTCGCATCTGTTACCAAGAATGTTATGGCTCGTTTCATCAAACACAATCTTATCTGTCGGTATGGAACTCCTGAGAGGATTATCATAGATAACGGCTCTAATCTCAACAATAAGATGATCACCGAACTCTACACGCAGTTCAAGATCAAGCATCACAATTCTTCTCCGTATCAGCCTAAGATGAATGGCGATGTCGAAGCCGCCAACAAGAACATTAAGAAGATTATACAGAAAATGACAGTGACTTACAAGGATTGGCATGAGATGTTACCATTCGCTCTTCATGGTTATCGCACTACAACACGAACATCAGCGGGCAACTCCTTCTCTCTTGTGTACGGTATGGAAGCAGTCCTACCCATCGAGGTTCAAATACCCTCGACCAGAGTCCTCCAGGACGCAGAGTTAGGTGAAGAGGATTGGATTCAGACTCACCTTGACCAGATTAACTTGATTGATGAGAAACGACTCGCGTCCATCAGCCACAGACAGATCTATCAGGAGCGAATGACCGGGCGTTTAATAAGAAAGTCAAGCAAAGTCTACCAAGTCGGTGATCTAGTAGTCAGCGCATCATTCTTCCACAAGGTGATCCAGGGCAAATGGACTCCCACTTATGAGGGACCGTTTGTAGTCAAGCGATATTCTCGGCGGAGCTATGGTACCACCATGGATGATGAAGACTTCCCACCACAGTGAGCGAGACATAGTCAAAAATACTACGCATAAAAGACCCGCTAGGTCGGTAGCCTCACATAAAATTAAGGGCATCTAGTGAACCAAAAGGTTCGGGCAAAAGTTAAGGATATATACAAAGATGTACACCGGCAAGTCGAAAACCTGAAAAGGCGGCTTGGGCAAAAAAGGGTATCCCGGTAGATTGAAAACCCGAAAGGGAGGTCTAAGCAAAAGTTAGGGATTTAAGCGTACGACTATGTCTCATCCCGATCATCTTACTTCCAGACTACTATCAGCATTCAAGATTCAAATGGCGAAGATCAATCTACTCACTTTCCACTGACAGCAAGGAGATGAGATAGTTGAAATGTATGAGTACTAGCATAGTTGGAACTTAACGAGATTGTTTCCGCATAGCTTTTTACTTTTCTTCTGTACAGACTACTTGGCCATACGCCACCTTTCAAATAAATACAAGTTTCTTTCTCTTTACAATTTTTGCTATTGCCGTTTGCATAAAGTCCAACGTTTGCTTTGAATGATTATTTGCATCTAACAATAAAATCTATTCACAAACATGCGAAAAGTGAACATGCAAAAGTAGCTACTACAGGCTCCAGGAATTGAGATGACGACGAAAGTCACCAATGCATTTCCTCAGAGCATAATCCCCACAGAGGTGTCACTCACCACAAAACCTTCCCGACAAAGAGGAGAACCCCCAGCGGTGATTCCACTCAACTTAATCGGGTTACACCATCTTGAGCAATAAAATTTCACCCCCCAGCCGAGGTATTTGTCCCCAACAAGGTATCTCTCAACAATTTCCCTTTTCCGTGTCGGACTTGAGACTTGGTCGGATAGTGCACGGAGAAACCTACATCTAATATGCCTCGATCGGAGATTACAGCGGGCTCCAGTTCTTCTAACCCGGTCTCCGACAACTACCAAATACTCTCCAACAGGATTTACACAAAATCCCCGGCAAGATACCCCCTGGACTTCCCCGAAAGGGTCTATACACAAGATCCTCGACAGTGTATCACTACCTCCCTCAAGACTTGGTCAGATAGCGCACTGGAGGAATCAAGATTATCTTTCTTCTCAGGGTTTCCGTCCCCAAGCAATCGAGTCCTCAGCATCTTCTTCAAGATGGATATGTTTTGAAATACCACGACATCTATCATTCATACATTATTCATGAAAAAGTCATATGCATATGTCATTCATACACGTCATCATGCATCATACTTTGCATAAGATTAACAATATTCTATCAAAATTTCTCTTGTTTTCTCCAAAACATGTGAAAGCCACTCCCGGCGCATACAGGTCTAAGATTAATACCCGAATCCAGACGGGAAAGCTATCTGAATGACCGCCCTAGTTGTCCTCCAACAATGGTCGAGATTAAGACCCGAGTCAGACGGAAAACTATCCGACGACCACCCTTGTTGTCCTCCGACAACGGATCCAGGATTAATACCTGAAGCTAGACGAGAAACCCTATCCGAATGATCACAAGTTATCCTCCGATAACAGGCATTGGATCAATACCCGAAGCACAACAGGGATGCTATCCACATTTTGCCAACTACTACCCCCCAGAGTAGTCATCACGAAGAAGTATTCTGACTCATTCTTATTATCAACAACAACTACAGAGTCTGGCGTACGACTCAGTTGCCTTGGATGGCATCTTAAGCCCATCTCCGACTACTTGTCAACATCTCTCCGCCTTCAGAATGCTGCATATTTGGTTAAAAACCAATACAAACCAATACAAACCAATAACTTCATTCAAAGATGAGCACGAAGTGTAATGTACGACTCCCTCCGGATGGCATATTAAGCCCATCCCCGTCAATTCTCCTATCAACAGTCTTGAGTCTATCGTACGACTCATTCCCCAGCAAAATCTCCAGCTTCTCCAAATGGCATCTATAAGCCCATTTCCGCATCATAAGCCAACAATGAGTGCAAATTTTCAGGTGTACTCGAGTGTTCAATCATCTTCTACCTCCAGGTCACGAAAGGCGAACATGCCCATCTAACCCTTCCAGTACAAGAAGATTGAACAGGGGCAGCTGTCATACCCAAAATTTTCTCTCCATCTCCTCAAGACATTTCATACATCCATACTCAAGGATTCTTCAAGGGTTGATCAAACAAATCCTCTCTTAGACAATCAACCCAAACTAGGGTTTGGTATTTCTCAGATCAAGATGGACTTCCAACATCTCCAATGGTCTTCATGCCTCCTCATATGCTTCAAAGGTTCTCCTTGTCAAGTTTCAAGCCTCACAAGTCAAGTTTCCTCAGACAATTGCTCAGATGGTTGAAAATTAGTTGTATTGGACAAAAAGTCAATTGTGGTCAACATACAGTCAAACTTCCTGATTTTTGGTCAACATCCTTATTTTGAAGTTACATTTATCATTTGATCAAGGGTTGATCATGATTCATCAAGAAAACTCAAGATTTTCTCAAAAGTCAAACTTTCCAAATTAGGGTTTCTCAGTGAAAAGTCAACCAAACTTTGACTGAGCATAACTTCTTCATACTTTCTCAAAAAATTTTCCACCACCTCTTGTTTTGAAGGAAATTCAATTCTATACAACTTCATGTCTCACAAGAATGTTCAAAAAATGCTTCATTTGGAAGGTATGGATCAAAACATTACAGGTCCTTTTCAAAGTCAACAAAACGTCAACATTTTGTTTTGAAGATATATTGAGCATGGAAACTCCAATTGAGATGAAACCAAAGAGGTTGATTAGAGGACTCTTAGAGCTTTCTAAAAAGTCCAAGAACACTCAAAAATGTGGAAAATTGAGCAAGATACACTATTCAGAAGTTAGGCATTTTTGGACAATTGCACAAAAGGAGATATTGGTCAAAATGCAAAATTTTCCAAATGGGCCTATAATCTTATGATCCAAACTTGTTCATGATGTTATTTGTGACCCATTGATGCTTGGCCATGGCAATTTTCTATTTTATTAATTTATTTTTGGATTTAAAACCATTTAATTCAAAATTAAATTATATAAAATATGAAAATAAGATATTTTTCCAAAAGGAGTAATTTTATATCAAACTTGAGGTCCAAGGAAGCCCATGATACATGCCAATTTTGTGCTTTCTCTCTCATTAAAGAGAAAATCAAATTTTCTCCAAAATTTGATTTTATTTGAAAATTATTCAATGCACATTTAAAACCAAATCTTTTTTCCTTCTTTTTCCTCTCTAATTCACTCTATAAATAGCCGGATATGCGAAAAGGACACGAAACCTAGCCCTTACAACAACCCACACTTTGCCAAATTTTTTCAAGAATTCTCAAAAATCGTGTTTGAATTTACAGCCACTCTCAGCCAAAACCATCCATCCAATCTTGTTCCTGAGGTTCCCAGGAGTCAAAACCACCCCTTACTTGAAGCCAAGGCGCGAGCGATCCTGACTTGCTCCGATTTGGTAAATTTTGAAAATCGAATTTCATTATTCATGCATTGCTAATGTTTTTCGTGTTTATTTATGCTCGGGAGGTTCATTAGAACATATTTGATACCTTACATGCAAGCATACACGTAGGAATCGCGTTTTGCCAATAGCACCATTGGATTGAAGGTCCGATTTAGGGGTAGGGTACTCTTTGTCCATTTGTTTCACGTATTTTGCGGTTTGGGTTTATGGTCGCGGAGAAGGCCGGAGCTAGGGCTCGGCGTCGTTGTTGGCGAACCGATGGGCGCATGCGTGGCAACTCTGCGTATTACGATTCGCTCTCTCATTCAACTGGACCCACGTCTTGGTGTGTTTCAAACCTTCCTAGGACACGTGATCACTTATATTCCATTGATTTTCACTTTACAAACACCAAGTGTCACTTGTCCCGATGGTTAAGTATGGTTGAAGATGCTCCTCACGGTCAGCGTTCGAACCATGCGGGGACCGGTTTGCTTTTTCTTTTCACAAACTTCATATTTCAAACTATTTTCATATTTTCTTTTTTTTTTATTTAATATTTTCCATGCATTTTCTTTATCTTTCATAATTTTTATCATGCATTAAATAACACCAAAAACATTTTTCTTTTTTTGCATTATTTCCAGGAAATGTTTATTTAATTTATAAAATTAAAAATATTATTTTTGCATGCATATTTAATTTAATTGTTAATTTATCATTTAAATCACATTTAATTAGTTTTTAATTATTAAATTAACTCCAAAAAAACCCCAAAAAATTAGCATATTAATGTTATTTCCAGCATGAAATATTTTTCTCATTTAAAAATTATCATTTTTGCTAACATTTTTCTCTTGTTCGATTTCTTTGAATTTCCCGATTTCTCATCTTTTCACAGGTTATCTTGTTTCGGACGATTTCTTTTTATCGTTTTCTTTTTTCCAATTATGTAATTGCTCATGGGATGTAATAGCTTAATTAGGGCTTTTATTTTCCGCATTTTAAATTATGTATCTGCCCAAGCCATGTAATAGCGTATGATTTATCTTTCCGCACTTTATATTCCGCATTTAATTTTGCACCCTATGAACTGCTAGTAATTAGGCGTGTATGACAAGATAAAATCAACATAGCTCACTCTAATTTTCAAGATAACATGAATCTGAAATCAACACACTCTTTTCACACACGCACCCCTTAGGGTAATTCTCTCTCGTTGCCTTACGATTACAAATGGTCAAGTCCCTCGAACGTAGAGGTATTCTAACACTGTTGCCTTCAAAACAACTCATCATAGTCCCTTCGATACAAAGATCATGAGACCCATGATGTCGCCTACGAATACATGATCTTGACCCTCGATTGTCGCCTCTGAAAATGATGATAGTCCCTTGAATGTGCTAGGATACTTCCTACAAGTTGCCTTCTATGACCATCCGATGTCCCTTGAATGTCCGCTTACATCCAAAAATTGAGTTACCTACCAACTAATGGTATGGATAGCGCTATTCTAAAGGCGTAAAATGATACAACGACCAATTACGAGTAGGTAATGAGACTTTTAGTTGCTTGCTCTATCAAAAATACTTTTCACACCTCACACTTTTTTCAAAGTTCAAACTCTTTTCAAAACAAACATTTCCAAACACTTTGTATACATTCCTATATGAATTATTACAAAGTCAAAGCGAAATGCCTTCTTTTCAAAACATTTTTGTCAAACACACAGAAAGCATATTTTTTAAAGTGATCTAAGAGCAACTAAGAGCCCGTAGATAACTACGGATGGAAAGGGGTGCTAATACCTTCCCTTTTCATAACCTTGTCCCTTACTTAAAATCTAACGAAGGTCTTTTTCTATACTTTTTACCTTCCCTTAATTGGATAAAAGAAAAGCCGGTGGCGACTCTTGCTATCCGCACATTTGCGATACAAAAACCTACAAAGTCAGTTCACCGTGTTACACTTGCACGTAAAAGTCACGATTTGCCATAGTTAGGGTTTTTCGAGCTGTTTTCTTCGAACCGGCTTGTACCGACGTTTTTAGTCGAAACTAATGCCACCATTGGATTCACAGGGTCCGATTTAGGGGGGTAGGGTATCCCTTTGTCTTTTATTCTTCGTATTTTGCAGGTTTGAAGTTTGATGTCGCGGAGAAGGCAAGACTAGGGCTCCGTCGTTGACCCGTCTTTGACCGGCGAGAGCATGCGTGGCGTTTCTGTGCAATTCAATTCGTTCATCCGTTCAACCTGGACCCCACACGGCTGACTGTGCGTTGAATTTCCAAACTCATGACACGTAAACCCCTAAAAGCAATGCTTTGCAATTTCCAAACACAAAGTGCACTTTGGCTCAGTGGTAAAGGCGTGTGGATGTGCAGATTCTCTCAATGGTCATGGGTTCGAACCTGGTCAGGACCAATTATTTTTGCTCTTTTGAAACTAACTCTTTTTTTTATATTTTCTTTAATATTTTTCATGCATTTTAATTTATCTTTAATATTTTTTATCATGCATCTAAAAAACACCAAAAATATTTATTTTTTGCATAATCATCAGAAAAATACTTATTTAATTTTTAAAATTAAAATTATTATTTTTGCATGCATATTTAATTTAATTACTAATTAAACATTTAAATGACTTTTAATTGTTTTAAATTAGCAAATCAATTCCAAAAATTACCAAAAATTTATCTTATCATATTAATGTCATTACTAACACAAAACCTTTTCCTCATTCAAAAATATTTGTTTTACTAACATTTTCTTCTTATTGCAATTTTCTCGTATTTCAGATTTTATATCTGTTCACAGGTTCTAACGTTTCGGACGATTTTTCTTGCTTTTTCTTTTCAATTATGTAACTACCTATGGGATGTAATAGTTTAATTAGGACTCTTACTTTCCGCACTCCTATTTTATAACACCCCAAGCCATGTAATAGCGTGGACTTTATCTTTCCGCACTTTACATTTCCATAATTTACTTTCTGCACCCTATAAGCGCTAGTAATTAGGCGTGTATGGCAAGATAAAATTGGACATAGATCACTCATAATGCCAAGATAAAATATACGAATCAACACACTCTTTTCACACATGCACCATGTCCGGTGAACTGACTTTGTAGGTTTTGTATCGCAAATGTGCGGATAGCAAGAGTGCCACCGACTTTTCTTTTATCAATTAAGGGAGGTAAAAGTACGAGAAAGACCTTCGTTAGATTCGAGTAAGGGAGAAGGTTATAAAAGGGAAGGTATTAGCACCCTTTCCATCCGTAGTTATCTGGGCTCTTGTTACTCTTGATCACTTTAAAATTGTGTTTTGTGTGTTTGAAAAATGTTTTGAAAAGGCATTTCGCTTTGAATTTGTAATGATTCATGTAGGAATGTATACAAAGTGTTCGGAAATGTTTCGTTTTGAAAAGATTTTGAACTTTGACAAAAAGTGTGAGGTGTGAAAAGTATTTTGATAGAGCAAGCGACTAAAAGTCTTATTACCTACTCCGAATTGGTCGTTTTTGTGTTATTTTACGTTCCTTTAGAATAGTGCTATCCATATCATTAGTTGATAGTTAACCCTATTCGTTGGATGTAAGCGGGACATTCGAAGGGACACCAGATGGTCATAGAAGCAACTTGTAGGAAGTATCCTAGCACATTCGAAGGGACTATCATCATTTTTCGTAGGCGACAATCGAGGGTCAAGATCATGTAATCGTAGGCGACATCGTGGGTCTATGATCTTTGTATCGAAGGGACTATGATGATTTGTTTTGAAGGCAACGGTGATAGAACACCTCTACGTTCGAGGGACTTGACCATTTGAATTTGTAAAACGAGAGAATTACCTAAGGGTGCATGTGTGAAAGAGTGTCTGATTTGGATATGTTATCTTAGAGTTAGAAGTGATCTCGTTTGTTTTAATCTTGCCATACGCCTAATTACTAGCGACTTATAGGGTGCGGAAATTAAATGCGGAAAGTAAAATGCGGAAAGATAAATCCTCGCTATTACATGGCTTTAGGGCGGATACATAATTTAATGAAGCGGAAAATAAAAGTCCTAATTAAACTATTACATCCATAGGCAATTACATAATATGAAAAGCGATAAAAGAAATCGTCCGAAGCGGAATAACTGTGAACAAGCGGAAAATCGGAAATCGAGAAAATCGAATAAGAGAAAATGTCGGTAAAAATAATAATTTTGAATGAGAAAAAGTTTTCATCTTGGAAATAACATTAATATGCTAAAATAATTTTTGGGATTTTTGGAGTTAATTTAATAATTAAAAATCAATTGAAAGTGATTTAAATGCAAAATTGAAATTAAATTAAATATGCATGCAAAAATAATATTTTAATTTTATAAATTAAATAAACATTTTCAAATAATGCAAAAAAGAAAAATGTTGTTGGTATTTTTTAATGCATGATAAAAAATATTTAAAGTTAAATTAAAATGAATGAAAATATTAAAAGAAATAGAAAATAGAAAATAAGAAAAATAAGAAAGTTTGTAAAAAGAAAAAGGAAAACCGGTCCTGGCAGGGATTGAACTCATGACCCTTGAGAGCATCTTCTCAAAACAAAGCCTTAACCGCTGCGCCACTTGACACTTGGTGTTTAAAACATTGAAATCAATTGAATATAAGTGGTAGCGTGTCATGGATATGTTTGAAACACGATCGACGTGGACCCCATTGACTTATGAATGGACGAATCGAACCTTCCTCGCGCCACATGATCCTCTCGCTGGTCTTTCTATCACGAAGGAGAAGATTCCCAAGGATTGAAGGCTAGAATGATCGAGCTTGGCATCACATAGAAAGAAAGAAAGGGTAAGGCAAAGAATTGTGTAGCCATGAAACCTACACTTCTTGGGTAAAGAAAGAGCAAAAGAATTTGAATGCCTTACGCTTATGAAGAACCCATGTTCTCAACCGCTTCAAATTAACGATTTTTCCCGTCGAGACTATGGGAGAATACCATGAAGCTTTGGCCAAGATAAGGTTTGAAAAGAAGCTTTGGAAAACAAGTTCCTTAAGACTAATCTTGAGAATGAGAAGCTCAAGAAGCAAGTCAAAGATCACGAAAAAGACGCTTTATTTCCAAGATGAATGGCTCATGGAGAAGGATGAGAAAATTCGTCGGAAAGATAACGCAATCGAGATACGTCAAAAGAAAAAGCTTGAGAAATGACAACGGCGATCCTGCCGATAAGTGGAAGAAAGTCATTAGCAAGCTAAAAAGAAAGCTCGCTATGGAAAAAATCCACGAAGTTGAAGCTGCATCAAGCCTTTGGATCTTCATCGACGAAGACGTTTAATTAGTTCAATTTAGTTTGTAATTTTATCATTTAATTTATCATTTGTGTGAGCAATGCTCCAAAAAAAAACAATATTGTTGTAATCTTCTTCCATTTAATCAATAAATGTGTGTTTTTTCCATCCAAATATTTGCCAGAAATATCTCTTTTAGCATAAATTCTTTGGAAATTTCTTTTCTTTACAATCATAATCCGCATCATACTTTGCATTTAAGTCTATTGGCTAGAGTCTGATTTGTGAACAACTTGCACAGGTTAAACAACTTGAACAGTTTGAACAGATTAAACAGATAGGAAAAGATCGTCAAGCTGTCGCGTCTTAGAGTTTCTCGACCGCGTCCACAGCCAACTCGAACATACGATACAAGATCAAAAAGAAGAAAAGTAATGGAAGGATTTGAGCAAGAGAACATTGAACTCCGTAGTACGGTAACAACATTGCAAGAAGAAGTGGAGAGACTCACATCTTTGGTCAACTCATTGGCATGACTCAAAGTCAACAAGCAGCAACAGCGGTCAAAACCAGCAGCGATCTCGAAAGACACTACTACGGTCTCGTGGCGATCGGTAGTTCACCTTCGGTATGCGGAAGGCTATCCATGGGGCATTCCTTTCAACTTTGTCATCGGTTTCGCCAACCGACTTCTCAAACAACCTCGCTTGAAATACCTACTGCGGCAAAACTCTACATTTACTACGCAACATGGAGTAACTCTTCCACAAGTAACAATGCCGTTTCACAACCAATCATGACGAACTCAGCTTCTATAGTGTACACTACCATGGGCGAAGAAGTTCACCATACTCCGAGCAATAACACAATTCACGTGGCTCGATGGAGAATCTCCGAAACAACTCCTCAAAATGCGACTTGAGATAAAAACAATTTGTGGGAAAAATTGTTTGGGAAAAGCCGAGATCTGTGCTTAGTTCCTCGCGTAAGGATACCCAAAATTCAAAGTCCACGACTTTGAAAAGTACAAAAACTCCATCCACAAAGTCATCTCACGGCGTATGCCGGGAAAATGTCTACACGAAGATCACCGTTGTTAATCCACTACTTCAAGATAGTCTCACGGTGCCGCCTGAAGTGGTACATGGGTTTAAACACACGAATATCAAACATTCAACGACTTAGGTGAAGCCTTTGTCCATACAAGTTCAACTTGGATATGGCTCCCGGCCGGATCAACTCCGCTCTATGTCTCGAAAGAACGTTCAAAAGTATACCTGATGGAATTGCTGCCCAAGTCAACCCATCATTCGAAGAGAAGGAGATGACTAAGGTATTCTTGAATACACTAGGCTCATTCTACTATGCGAATGATCGCTAAGCTCCGGAGATTTCACCGAGATAGTAAGCACGAGAATGCGATTAGAAGAGGGGTTTGAACCGGGCTAACCAAGGAAGAAGGATCTTCTAGTGGAACTAAAAATTGGAACCAGTTTTCCAAGGAAAAAGAACATGACATAGGAATGGTATCCAGAAACGCGTAAAAATGTCATTCAACAACGGGTGGCGCCATAGCACCCGCCGTCAGCGAATCAAACACGAATTGCTCCGCAATTCCAACAAAATCAACAAACTCAACAGCCTCGTCAGCAGGCTCAACAATCAAAACCGTATGCCTCGGGTTACGCAATTGAAATTCAATAGCGTACGAGAACTTTACCTGCGCTCATAGAAAAGAATCGTCTGAACAAGGTCACCACCTCCGGTCCCGAAAAATTACCATGGTGGTATAAAGCGGATGTATCTTGCCCTTTTCACCAAGGGCACGGTCATGACCTTGAGCATTGCATAGCATTAAAGATTAGTCGGATCTAATCTTCTTTCCTTCCTCAAGTCAGCGTAAAGCAATCCGCCGATCCACGGTGGACACTCGATAAGTTTGATCTTGAAAATCAGTATCTCGTTACTGACGTAAACTGATCGGAGGAAACTTGGTGCATCTCCATGAAGCATACAGTACAATGAGCACCTTCACTAAGCACAATTCATGCCATATCTGCTCCAAAGATATTCAAGGATGTCCCACCATAAGCGGACATTCGTGATTGTTAGATATCGGTGACCTCTGATCTGAAAGCAGAGATGACCATGGCGTAAATCTGTGGGCATTTTCCGCATGAGCTTTTAGTCTCGAGATATCAACTCGGAAAACCAAGTAAGCGTCATCATCCCTTGTTTCAACATACCCAAGCATGTGGAGATTGAATGCAACAGTTCCAGCACCCCAGAGTCTCCTTTGGTGATTTGCTTACCGGTCCTGTTTCATACAGTTCTACCAAAGCAATTCCTTACAAATACAATGCAACCCTGATAGAGGATGGGAAGGAGAAACCCATGCCTACTCTTCCAGCTAATGTCAATATAACAGAAATCGGACGAGTAACACGAAGTGGACGAGTGCACACTCCATTGCCACCAAGACCGCTGCGTTTGTTGTCCGACAAAATCCGATTAACATATCTTGAGAATCCTGCAGCGATTCGGTTGTTAACACAAATGTTGGTCCTCTGATAGAACCAACGTCAACACAGACTTTGATGAGATAATAAAATTAATCAAGAAAAGCGAATACCGAGTCATAGATCAACAGATGCAGACTCCTTCCAAGATTTCAATATTGTCTTTGCTCCTCAACTCCGAAGCTCATCGAGAAGCTTTAATGAAGGTACTAGACCAAGCCTATGTAGACCATGATGTAACTACAGACCAGTTTGGAGGTATTGTCGCCAACATAACAACTTGTAATAATCTAAGTTTCGATGACGAACTTCCAAAAAAGATCACAATGGCCTTGCACATCTCAATGATTTGCCAATCGATTCCTGTCCAATGTATTGGTGATCTTCATCTTTGAACGTAATGCCAAACGACACTCGCTCGTTTGGCTTACAAAGGGACACCGATGAAGTTCAATGATATAATAGTAAGAGCTTTCGATGGATCAAGAAAGTCAGTTATTGGGGAAGTTGATCTCCCGATGACAATTGGCCACACACTTTCAAATTACTTTCCATGTCATGGACGTACCACTTAGGTTGTCTACTAGGAAGACCTTGGATCCACGAGGCGAGGGCGGTAACTTCTCCTCCATCGAAATTAAAATTCACAGTAAATGGAAAGTTGGTGACCATCAGTGGTGAACAAGCTTTGCTTGTAAGCCATCTATCCAGTTTCTCTTTCATCACAACTAATGACATTGAAGGGACACATCTCCCAGAAAATCCATTAGAAGATGAATCTACCAACAAATCATCTATCTCTTCGTATAAAGCGGCACAAATGGTGAAAGATGGCAGCTGAAGGATGGGGACATGTAATCAAACACACGTCAACGAAACAAAAGCTGGACTCGGGTTCACACCCGTATTCTCCAAAGACAAGCAAAAGGATGAAACACTTCGTCCAATCAAAGATGTTTTCAGCAGCGGGGGTTTCTTAAACCCTATTCTCCAAGAGGTTAGCGTTGTCACCATTGAAAATGATGAAGAAGATCCCTCTGAATCTGAAGAATGGAGCACTTATTTGAATAGTCCTGAATATGTGTCTCAAGAGGAATTGTACGCGCCGACTGATCAATTCGAAGACATGTCCCTGCAGCAACATGAAAATCCACCCGTTCCTACTGAAGTTTGGGATACCTCGGGAGAACCAAGCGGTAAATTTGACTACATGGTAAAGTATCTTGCACGAGCTCGAAATCGAGAATCAAAGATATACAACCTTTGGATGGGGTGATTCTATTGATTATCCTACTCAATCGGAGGAGGTATACTCATCTTCTCGATCTAATCAACAAATCGAGATCCCCATGAAGATCTACGCTTCAACACTTTGTGGAATTCACTAAAGCAAATCACAGTTACCACTACATCAACATGATCACGAAGATCAAGAGTACGATTCGGGATACGATTTGGAAAGTGTCTCCGAAACGAGTCTCTTCACTCGAGAAGATTGGAGGATACATCCCCAAATTCAACACAAAGATCAATAGGAAGCACATATGCTACATCTCATACTTCCGATCTGTTAATCAGAAGATTGCTTCACACAAAGGGCAAGAGCTATCGTCCGAGTCTTCAAAGCCTGCTCAAACAGCAACTAAAGTCTACTCAAGGTTAAACCAAAGGAAAATTACAGTACCTCGACTTCGAGGAGTTCGTCACTACTGAAACCCGTTGAAGTTCGGACTAACGCTCCTAGTTCTAAGTAGTTTACCTTTGCTTTTTGTTTTGAACTCTCAGCCCAAAGTGTAGAGATGTTTTATAGGGTTTTAGCTTTTAAATAATTTCTCTTCGTCTTGCCCAAGCGAATGAGTTTGTGTTTAGGGCTCTGTTTCATAGTGTGAATTATAAATAAAATCGTTGTTTTGTTTCTACACTGTGTGTTTATTTTCATTTACCCTTGGAAATGATAATCCCAAAAACACATAAATAAATAAAAATCTTCAAAAAAAAAAAAAATTAATGCATACACTTTCACGTTGACTTTTTCTCAAAAAAAAAATGACAAAGAGTTAATTAATCAAACATAAATCAAATATGCAAATTAGTAGATGGACAAATCCATTAAAAGCAATAACTCTATGATCTCTCCCAACTTTGAAATCCCACATGAAGTCGGAGGAAGAAGTTGAAGAAGAGATCCCGGATGAAATTTCTAGGCTAAAGCACGAGGAAAGGATCATTCAGCCTCACAAAGAACCTCTGGAAGCAATCAATTTGGGTTAGAGGAAGATAGAAAAAGTAAATATCGGAGCTTCACTCAACAACGATTCGAAAACAAAGCGATAAATCTTCTCAAAGAATATGTTGATGTGTTCGCTTGGTCCTACCAGGACATGCCGAGGTTGGATACCGACATCGTGGAGCATCACTTGCCATTAAAACCAGTGTCCACCGGTTAAGCAAAAGCGAGAAGAGTTCACCACGATATGGCGAAAAAAATCAAAAGGAAGTTCAAAAACATTTCGGCGAGTTTCCTCGTCATACGAATATCCTCAATGGCTAGCCAACATAGTGCCCGTCTCGAAAAGATGGGAAAGTCAGAATGTGTGTTGACTATCGGGATCTGAACAATGCAAGTTCGAAAAACGATTTCCCACTACCGCATATTGACATGCTAGTGGATAGCACTGCAAAATTCAACGTCTTTTCCTTCATGGACGGTTTCTCTGGTTATAATCAGATCGAATGGCTCCGAAGACATGGAAGACATCCTTCATCACGCCATGGGGCACTTTTTGCTACAAAGTAATGCCGTTTGGATTAAAGAATGCAGGCACAACTTATCAAAGGGCAATGACTACTCTCTTCCATGACATGATGCATAAAGAGATCGAAGTCTACGTAGACGACATGATAGCAAAATCGACGAAGATAAACATATAGACTATCTCTTAAAGTTGTTTCAACGACTAAGGAAATTTCACTCACTTTGAATCCTAACAAATGCACCTTTGGGGTAAGATCCGGAAAACTCCTAGGTTTCATTGTCGGTCAAAGAGGAATTGAAGTGGACCACGACAAAGTCAAGGCTATTCAAAAATGCCTACGCCACGTGCGGAAAAGCAAGTAAGAGATTTCTTGGGCGATTGAATACATCTCGATTCATCTCTCGGATGACTACTACACGTGGGCGATATTCAAGCTTCTCGCAAAGATCAAAGGTTGTGTGGACGGCGATTGCCAAAAAGCATTCGACGGTATCAAGGAATACCGGAACCACAATCTTGATCCCTCGGTTAAAGGAAGACCGCTAATCATGTACCTTACCGTACTAGAAGAGTCCATGGGCTGCGTACTTGGACAGCAAGATGACACCGGTAAGAAGGAGCATGCCATTTACTACTTGACTAAAAAGTTCACAGACTGTGAAACTCGTTACTCCATGCTCGAGAAAACATGTTGCGCTTTCGTGTGGGCTTCAAAACGTCTCCGCCAGTACATGATCAATCACACGACTTGGTTAATCTCCAAAATGGATCCAATCAAGTACGTCTTTGAAAAGCCTGCCTTAACTGGAAGAATTGCACGATGGCAGATGTTGTTATCCGAATATGACATCCATACATCATCAAAATAAGCTTTTCTGGCGGTGCCATGACTCTCACAACCATGGACGGTGATGAACTCCGCATCCTGTGAATGCTGATGCAGTCAAGAAATACTTTGTCTAAAAAACAAAAGAACAGCTCGGTAAGTCGAAAACCCGAAAAGGGCGGCTTAGGCAAAAATGAGCGTCTCGGTGGATTGAAAACCTGAAAAGGCGGTCAAGGCAAAAATTAGAGACAATAAATAGAAAATATCCTGATAGATTGAAAACCTGAAAGGGCGATCTAGGCAAAAACAAGGATACACAAAAATGACAAAGTAACTGCAGTCAGTCCATACTTCGCCAATCTGAAGAATCTTCCATCAACGGATCTTCAATCAACTCTTCTGAAGCGACAAGCACAGTTAGAATTCAAAGTTGTTAGGGATAATAGCGGTTATTTGCTTTCAATGTAGCCTTTTCCTAATAAATTATCATTTCCAACTTTTGTAAATAGTTCATGGAATCCCGCCTTTGGCTGATTACCATTCTATTCAATAAAACTTGAGCCTTGTACCTTTTGTTTGCAATTCCTGCTTTATTTCGTTTTGCAAAATAAACGCTTTTTATTGTGAAAATCACTTTTTGAAACAAAAATGTTTTAAATGAATTTTTACTTCAAAAATTTTGAAACAAAAAGCAAAAATTTTCCTTTGAACTATGGACACAGAAAGAACTTCGACAGTTTTCTCCATAAATGTCTCGATCACCGAAGGATAGAATGGCTGCTACAGAAGTCTTCTCCTCAGCAGAAATTATCAAAGGGTGGTATTCTTATCCAAAAAGAATTCCCGACAAAGTTGCCAATAAAATACCTTTCTCAGAAAGCATGCAACTCAAAATTCTTCATCAGTGAACGTTTGCACCTTTGCTGCAATTTTCACTAAATATTTATTCGGTAGCGTGGTCCTTTTCCCAAATATCTCTTTAGTGTCTTTGTCAAAGTATTGTTAGCATGCATATAACATTCATGACATTCATAATAGCATCATTCATGCATTTTGCATTCCTTGAAATGTTTGCTTCCATATCACTGGTTTAAATCACACTTACTCATGTAAGTACAAGTCTATCCCCAATAGAGTATCTCCAAGCGGAAAAGATACATTTTCTTTTTTTTCCCTGGCGGAGTATCCCCAAACAGAGAGATACATCTTTTCTCTATCATGTTCCCCAGCTGAGATCATCCCTCATTTGGAACAATGTCTTGATTGATTTTTTCTTTCCAGTTCATTCCTGGATAGAACCCTATCTATAATCAACAAAGCAATAAGCCATAGCCTCATCATTTGAGCCGCTTATTTTTCTTTTCATGGAAGTTTGTTCCTCTCAACAAGGTCAAATCACGACCATATGAGAAATCCCCAACATTTGTCTTTCTGTCTAAAAGAAAACCTGTGTCTTCCAATCAAAATGCTCGCATCTTCTCAAAAGAGAGATCCTTGGCAGGATTATATGCAAGAAAGTGGAAACTCATTGGAGTTCTGTTTCTTTCACTGTCTGTTATTCACAAAGCTGAATACACATCAAGTTTCTTGAAAGATTTACCTTGTTATAATTATCCCTCTGCTGATAATTGGTAATATCTTCAAAACTCATTTTGAGATCTGTTTCCATCATTTATTTGATATTCACAAAGCTGAATACTCGACAAAATTTTTCTCAAGATCTACCTTGTTATAGTTATCACACCGCTGATAATTGGTAATATCTTCAGAACTTATTACCATAAACTATCACAAAGATGATAATTGGTAATATCATTTTCACTTACCTTAAACATTGTCACGAGGCTGACAGAAGGTAATCTCTTTGTTTCCCAAAACAAAACAGATATTCACATGTTTTGTGAATCTCTTTTTTCCAGCGAGACATATTGTTTATTTCCCAACAAACAGGATCCTCTTTTCTTAAACAGATTGAGTCATCCTCACAAATTTTTCCCCACTATGTCATTCCTTTGATATCATCTGGGTGAAACTTTTTGCAATCATTTGCATTACTCGCTTTTTTTGGTATCTTAGGTCCAAAATTTGCGTATTCTGATATTTAAGTCTCTTTACACCTATCAAAATGAAGATATTCATCTTCATCTCTCAGGTTAAAGAAACTTAAATAGGGGCATCTGTCATACCCCAATTTTTGACCTAATATACCATCTTACATTTGCATCATTGCATCACTAACAGTTCAGATAGCATTTATCGGGTATAGCATTCACAGATCAAAATTAGGGTTTCATCAGATTTTCATCTGATTCAAGAGGCAACCAATTAGGGTTTGGGTTTTTATCACCTCATTTGACCTATCTTGATCAAATCATCAACCTCTGATCATCAGATGTCCATTTTTTCTCATAGATCAATCGAGGATCGACCAATTAGGGTTTTGATCGAGCATGAGCATTCTCGACTTTTGAGCAAGAAATGACTTTTTGGATAGATATTGGTCATTATATCTTAGATAAAACATCTTGACCTAATTTCTGGATTCAAAACATCACAGAAGTTCACACACTTCATCAGTCAATTTTAGAAACATCTGATGAAATTTCATACATTTGAAAAGTCAAACTTTGACCTTTGGTCAATTTTTTCAAGACAAAACTTTTCAAACATCAAAATACTTCAAATGATCCATCATGATCATAAAAATCAAAGAATTTGGAAAAGTCAACAAAAGTCAAAAGTTTCAATACTTAGAAAATTTTCTAAGTGTTAAAATTTCTTATTTTTCCAAACTTCATGCCATTTTTCACCTAGTTCCATTTTGAATTGGAAAAACTCAAAACATGAAAGTTGTAGCTCTTGAAACAAGCTTTCCAAAATGTCCAGAACTCACAAATCCATGGAGTCTAGCTACACTTTTGAAATTGAAACATAAGGCTCCATGAACATGATTTTCAAGGTCAAAACTTCACATTATAGGTCATTTTGTGATTTCTTCATCTAGAAGCAATACAACCTTGCCAAATGGATTCTAGAACTGATAAATATTAGCTAGATATAATTGAGATGAGATAGAATCAATTTGAAGATTTTTCACACATGGTAAAAAGAGGAAACTTCCTTTTTTTGCAAAAGTCATTCTTACCCTTTAAGTTATCTTTGAATTTCCAAAAAGCCATGTACTCTTGCCTAACATTTTCAGAACCATTGGCCTATAAATAGATCACCATTTCAAGTTCAAAACCACACCAAAGTAATGCCAAGACATACTTTCTTTCCACTTTCTCCAATTTCTCAAATCATAGTTCAAAATGGAGAGATCATGCAATTTTGAAAAATTGTGAATGAACATAAGATCTTTGGTGTCCAACATGTTTTAATGTCAACATATAACTGGTTTACAACTTAAAATCAAACTGAAAACAAGTAAAAATCAGAATTGCATTTTCCATTTTTCAAACTTGCAAAACTGCCTTATGATTCGAATTTATGGCTAGGCTGGATTAACTTGTGTTCCAAGCATTCAAACATCATCTATGAACCTCATAGACATGATCCAAATCAATCACGACAATAGTAAACACCTCTAACCACGATTTCTAGTTTCGCTTTGAAGCTTATGCGGTGGACTTGGCTGGAGAGTTCGAGGAGATTCAAAGCAAGCATACCATTCTCTGACTTCCTAGCATCTGTTGAAGCTCACACATCTTCAAATCCATTACGGAAACACGTTTACACCTTCTTGATCTCAACTTGCACAGGTATGAACACGAACTGGGATATCATGATTCTTTGAACTTAAATGAAAAAACTCTTGGCCAATCTCTTTCTGCACTAATCACGATCATAAGCCCTAAAAAAAATCAAAGAATCATCAACTATGCATCATTTAATTTGAAATCTTAGTTTCTAGGGTTCTTCGTGATTCTAGAAATTCAATCATGCTAGGATAAAAATAAATGCAATTATGATTATCTTCGTATTCCTTGTTCAAAACCGAGCAATTTTCATGTTTACTTCACTGAATTTCATTGAGAAACGAAGATTATAGCTGGGTTTGAAAAATATGAGAATGAAAACGAAGAACAAGCTTGCGCGCGTGTTCTTGAATTTTTTTAAATTCAAATTTTCCAATATCTTGTTTACACGTGTTTCTGGTTTTTAAACACAAACGCGCGTTTGTCCCAGTGGTAGCTAGCTTGCCTGTAGTGCGTTGTTCCACGTATGCTACCCAATGGTCATGGGTTCAACTCTCCACAAGACCATTCTTTTTTAAAACTTTCATATTTTTTCATGTTTTTTCACAAACTTCACAATTTTTTTTAACCAATCAAAACTCCTCATTTTGAGGTGATTTTTTGTACACTTGTCAATAAATGTATCTATTTTATGATAGTGCAAAAATTTTCAGAAAAAACTTTCATCTGATTATATTTTAATCGATCCGAAAACAACGTTCTGAGCACTTTTTCAAAACACTTTTAAAGGTGAATTTTTCAAGTTTTCGACTTCCGATTCTTTTCAAAACTTCTCATAAATGAACTTCACATTTCAAAACACTTTCAAAATCATTTTTCAAAACTTTTTCATCAAACTTGCATCTTTTACCATGATCGGTCCGATTTAAACGATAAAACCGAATTCGTTTTCTCTCGAATTTCTGAATCGATCATGGGCCTCCCTCACGGTGTAAGTCCCATAACATTCTTTTATGTACATATTTTTCCTCTTGTACATATTAATAACATTCTTTTATGTACATATTTTTCCTCTTGTACATATTAACAACATTCTTTTATGTACATATTTTTTCTGTACATATCAAATTCTCTTCAGATACATACAATTTTCATCTGTACATAACACAGATACTTCTTTTATACTCAAGTACAGACAAACTTCGATCGTTTGTTTTTTTTTTCATTTCACTTGTGTATACACAAATCAACATTCTTTATGTACATACATACCTTTTCCTTGTACATATCAATTTCTTTTCATACAAACTTTTATCTGTACATAATACAGATACTTTTCACAGACAAACTTTGGTCAATTGTTTATGTTTCGTCTGTATATACATTTTACACTGAATACCATTGATATTAAAAGGAGCATTATTCCCTGCGAAACTGCTTTTAAATCAATGGGCCACCCTTATGGTGTAAGTCCCAACCCTCCTATGTACATTCATATTTCTCTGTACATAAAATACTCGTTCGTGTACATATTTATTTCCTTGTACACAATTCAAACTTATCGATAATCAAGTTACGCTCGTTTCAAATGTTCGTTTCACAGACACTTGTTTATACTTCATAAACTGTTGTAAATAAACATCATGTATTGTTTATATTTCCTTCATAAACTCCTGTGAATACATATCACACACACACACCTGTTTATACAACTGTCTAATTATAACATAACCATTAGTCTAACCAATAGGTTCCCCACAGTTGTAGCCTCCGCTTGGGCTTTATACAAGATAATTCATCATCAGCATGAATTTAGCCTCCGCTTGGGCTTCATATAAGATAACTCTCCCCACAGAGTTAGCCTTCTCTTGGGCTTTGTACAAAGAAACTCATTCATCTGAGTTTAGCCTCCACTTAGGCTTCATATAAGACACCACTCCCCTGTTGAGTTTAGCCTCCTCTTGGGCTTCGTTCAAAAGAACTCCTCATTGAGTTTAGCCTTCTCTTGGGCATCATACAATGAAAGAGATAGGAAATCTCTTAACAGCCTCCTATTGGGCTTCCAATACAAAGAATCACCCGCGTTAGGATAGAACCATAAGAGTATAATTTCCCGGTGAAATTGCTCTAAATTCCAAAAGGATGGTTTCCCGGTGAAATCCCTTTTAAGACAAAGCCAGCCATACCCTATAGCTTCCTCTTGAGCTTCATACAAGGACCCTCGATGACCCTCGGAATGCCTCCTCTTGGGCTAACAATACAAGGACCCAAGGGCTTCTTAAAATCATCCCTTTTAATCCAATCAATTTCTCCTCGAGATTTGGACATCTATCATCTCTATGGAAGAAGTATCTCATCTATCACATCACATACAATCAAAAGAACTTTTCAAACTCTTTTTTTCAAACAAAACATCTCTTAATTGTAAGTAATAGCAACATGCAGTCAAGCAAAACACCCAATGCTTACAGTTAAAAGATTCAATCATCTTTTTTCAAACATCTTTCTTAAACATGTAAGTGGTAACGCTTGTACACTCAAGCAAAACACCTATAACTTACGATGAAAGATTTTTATCAGTCAAATCTTTTCAAAATGTATGTGATGAAATAGATTAGATACATTTTTCATTAAGATGACATTTATGCATCTCTTACTAACATCCGTTGCTTTCCACTAGCATAAGTGGGAACTACGATTGCTACGACTTTCTCAATATCCTTTTGAGAATACGTAGGCACAAGGTCTCATCCTTGCCGAGCAAATTTCTTTCTCCCTCAGACCAAACAAACCATAGATCCCTGTAGATCCGAGCTACAAATGCTCTGATTCCCACTAGGGGATATGCATGTAGAAGATCCACAGATCTTTGCGAGCACAATAATAACAAACAATAGGATCCCACATCATCTATCCTTCTTAAAATCCCAAAGGAGAAACTTTCCCAATCATAGAAATAGCAATTAAAACACACAAACATATCAAAAATATTCATATATAAAACTATAGATAACTATATATATTTAGGGTGCTCCATCTATTCCCTTTATATAACAATCCCCCTTACTCAGAATCTCCCCAATGTGTTGCGTCTAGTTTGCGCTAGTCGTTACGCATATCAATATCAATTGAGGGTATAAATAGCTTTCCCCTTTTTCATAATCATTAAATCATCTTTCTTGTGTTGAAAATAATAAAGCTTGATGCTCGCGGAATCTTTATAAACAAATTAAACGAGTAAATCGTTTCGAGCCAGAGAATCTGAATTCATATTCGAATCCTCTGGCGTCACCTTTTACTTGAACAATGGGCTTAGATTCCATCGGAAAGAGCGATCTTTGGGAGGCGAGCCGTATGCTAGGCTTGGTAGGCGTTCTGGAAGTGAAAGGAGTAGGGAGATGGGCTTAAGATGCCATCCGGAGGGAGTCGTACGTTTGACTTCATGCTCATCTTTGAATGAAGTTATTGGTTTGTATTGGTTTTTTAACCAAATATGCAGCATTTTGAAAGTGGAGAAACGTTGATAAGTAGTCGGGGATGGGCTTAAGATGCCATCCAAGGCAATTGAGTCGTACACCAGACTCTGTAGTTGCTGTTGATAATAAGAGTGAGTCAGAATACATCTTCGTGCTGATTACTCTGAGGGGATAGTAGTTGGTAACATGTGGATATCTTCCCTGTTGTGCATCGGGTATTGATCCACTGCCTGTTATCAGAAGATAACTTGCGATCGTTGTGATAGGGTTTCCCGTCTGGCTTCGGGCATTAGTCTTGGATCCGTTGTCGGAGGACAACGTGGGCGATCGTTCAGATAGTTTTCCCGTCTGGATTCGGGTATTAATCCTGGACCAGTTGTCGGAGGACAACTTGGGCGGTCTTTCAGATAGTTCTCCCGTCTGGATTTGGGTATTAATCTTGGACCTATTTGCGCCAGAAGTGATTTTCACCTGTTTTGGAGAAAACAAGAGAAAACATTGATAGAATATTTGTTAGTTTTATGCAAAGTATGATGCATGACAAGGTGTATGAATGACATATGCATATATTGTGACTTTATGATAAATGTATGAATGATAGATGTTGTGGTATTTCAAAACATATCCATCTTGAAGAAGATGCAGATGTTCTGCTTGAGGATTTCTAACTTCTGGTTGGGGATGAAGCGGACGGAGACCCTGAGAGGAAAGAACACTTTGAATTCCTCTGATGCACTATCTGACCAAGTCTTGGGCCTAGATATTGTTGAGGATGATGGAGATCGAGAAACACGCTGTTGAGGATCTCATATATAGACCCTGCTGGGGAGAGTCTGGGAGATAATCTATTGGGGATCTTGCGTGTAGATCTTGCTGAAGAGTATTTGGTAGTTGTTGGGAGACCGGGTTAGAAGAACTTGGAGCCTGTTGACATCTCGGGCTGAGGTATAGAAAGATGTAAGATTCCTCCGATGCACTATCTGACCAAGTTTCAGGTCTGGGCACTGCTGTTGGAGAAAAAAGGGGAATTGCTGAGAGATATCTTGTTGAAGATAGAGACCTCGGCTGGGGATGAAATGTTATTGATTGGAAATTGGTGGGACATGGTTTAGTTGAGTGGAATCACTGCTTGCAGATTCACCTCTATTCCGCTGGGGAAGGTTTGTGGTGAGTGACACCTCATGCTCTGCGGGGGAATGTTTGTAGTGAGCGACACCTTTGTGGGGATCATGTTCTGCGGGGGAATGTTTTAGTGACTTTCGTCGTCATCTCAATTCCTGGAGCCTGTAGTAATTACTTTTTTATGTTCACTTTTTGCATGCTTGCAAATAGATTTTTATTGTCAGGTGCATATAATCATTCAAAGCAAACGTTGGACTTTATGCAAACGACAACAGCAAAAATTGTAAAGAGAACGAACTTGTATTTATTTGAAATGTGGCGTATGGCCAAGTAGTTCGTACACAAGAAAAGTAAAAAGCTATGTGGAAACAATCTCGTTAAGTTCCAACTATGCTAGTACTCATATATTTCAACTATCTCATCTCTTTGCTGTCAGTAGAAAGTGAGTGAATTGATCTTCGCCATTTGAATCTTGAATGCTGATAGTAGTATGTAGATAGGTGATCTGGACGAGACATAGTCGTACGCTTAAATCCCTAACTTTTGCCTAGACCGCCCTTTTCGGGTTTTCAGTCTACCGGGATACCCTTTTTTGCCCAAGCCGCCTTTTCAAGTTTTCGACTTGCCGGGTGTACATTTTTGTATATATATCCTTAACTTTTTTCTCGAACCTTTTTGGTTCGCTAGGATGCCCTTATTTTTGCCTAGGCCAGTCGACCTAGCGGGTCTCTTTTATGCGTAGTATTTTTTGACTATGTTTGCGTTTACAGGATGTGGGAAGTCTTCACCATCCATGGTGCTAAGTATCATAGCTCCGCCGGAAAATACTGTCTTGACTACAAATGGTCCCTCATAGGTGGGAGTCCATTTTCCCCTGAGATCACCTTGTGGAAGAATGATGCGCTTGACTACTAGATCACCGACTTGGTAGACTCGGTGTTTGACCTTCTTGTTAAATGCTCTGATCATTCGTTTCTGATAGATTTGTCCATGGCAAATGGATGCGAGTCGTTTCTCATCGATCAAGTTGCTCTGGTCGAGGCGAGTTTGGATCCAATATTCTTCGCCTAACTCTGTGTCCTGGAGGACTCTGGTTGAGGGTATCTGAACCTCGATAGGTAGGACTGCTTCCATACCGTACACAAGAGAGAAAGGGGTTGCCCCTGTCGATGTCTGTACTGTAGTGCGATAACCATGAAGAGCGAATGGTAACATCTCATGCCAATCTTTGTAAGTCACTGTCATTTTCTGTATAATCTTCTTAATATTCTTGTTGGCGGCTTCCACTGTGCCATTCATCTTAGGCCGATAAGGAGAAGAATTGTGATGCTTGATTCTGAACTGCGTGTAGAGTTCGGTGATCATTTTGTTGTTGAGATTAGAACCATTATCTGTGATAATCCTTTCGGGAGCTCCATACCGACAGATGAGATTATGTTTGATGAATCGAGCCATGACATTCTTGGTAACAAATGCAAATGAGGCTGCCTCTACCCACTTGGTGAAATAGTCAATTGCCACAAGGATGAAACGATGTCCATTGGAGATGTGGGCTTGATTTCTCCGATCATGTCAATGCCCCACATTGCAAAAGGCCAAGGAGCTGTTAGAATATTCAGAGGTACTGGAGGTACGTGCACTTTATCTGCATAAATCTGGCATTTGTGACAAGATCGAGCGTAGCGGTGACAATCAGCTTCCATGGTGGACCAATAATAACCTGTTCTCAGAGTCTTCTTAGCCATGGTGTGTCCGCTGGAGTGGGTACCAAATGCACCTTCGTGTAACTCCTCCATGATACGTTCCGCTGTTTTCCGGTCTACACAGCGGAGTAAACATAAGTCGTGGTTGCGCTTGTATAAGATGCCATTGCTGAGGAAGAATTTGGATGCAAATCTTCTCAAGAAATTCTTATCATTGAAAAATGCCCCTGCGGGGTATTCCTGAGTCTCAAGATACCTCTTCACGTCGTAGTACCAAGGTTTCTCTTCTGTATCAAGGTCATAACAATATGCTGGTTCGTCAAACTTCTCAATGATGATTTGGGGAGCCTCGTTGTCCCATCTGACCTTGAACATAGATGACATAGTAGCCAATGCGTCTGCCAACTGATTCTCTTCTCGTGGAATGTGATTGAAAGTGATCTCTTCGAAGTAGGGGATCAAACTCGGGACATGTTCTCGTCTGGAATGAGATTCGGATGCTTCGTATCCCTCGCCATAATCGGTGATCACCAAATGAGTCTCCATACACTTGTAAGAACTTGATTCTTAAGTCAATAGCGACTTTAATACCCATGATGCGCTATTATTCGGCCATATTGTTAGTGCAACTAAAACAAAGTCTGGCGGTGAAAGGAGTATGTCCGTCTGTAGGAGATGTGATGATGGCGCCGATGCCATTGCCGAGTGTATTTGAGGCTCCATTAAAGACCATGGTCCATCGGGATCCTTGTTCGGGTCCTTAAATGCAGTCACGGTTCTTCGCAATCTGTAACTAGTAAAACATCTTCATCTGGAAATTCAAACTGCATAGAGTGATAGTCATCTGACGATGATGTGCCAAATGATCTACTACACTTCCTTGATTGCTTTCTAAGAAGTGTCTTGGATGTCGTATTCGGTCAAGATCATTTGCCATCTTGCTATTCTTCGGAGAGGTTTCTCAAATATGTATTTTATCGGATCCATCTTGAAATCAACAAGGTAGTGTGAGTCAACATATCTTGTCTTAGTCGTGACGGCCAAAGCCAAAGCGTTGCAAGTTTTCTCATTTGTGAGTATCTTGTTTCACGATGGGTAAACTTTTGCTAAGGTAGTATATTACATGCTCTTTTCGACCAGACTCGTCATGTTTCCCCAACACACACCCCATTGAATTCTCTAACACTGTCAAGTACATGATAAGAGGTCTTCCTTCGGCAGGCGACATCAGGATAGGAGGATTCTGTAAGTACTCCTTGATTTTTTTCAAAAGCGATCTGGAAATCGTCGTTCCATTCTACCACTTGATCTTTCTTCAGTAATTTGAAGATTGGCTCACAAGTGGCAGTTAAATGTGCAATGAATATGGCAATGTAATTCAATCGGCCCAAGAAACCTCTGACTTCCTTCTTGGTGCGGGGCGCTGGCATCTCTTGAATAGCTTTCACCTTGGCGGGGTCAACTTCAATACCTTTCCCACTGACGACAAACCCTAGGAGTTTATCAGATCTGACTCCAAAAGTGCACTTGTTAGGATTAAGTCTCAGTCTGTACTTCTTCAACCTATCAAACAGTTTCTGCAGATGATCAAGATGTTCTTCTTCTTTCTGTGATCAAGCTATCATGTCATCGACGTAGACCTCTATCTCGTGATGAATCATGTCATGAAATAATGTCACCATGGCACGCTGAAAAGTGGCGCCCGTTCTTGATCAAGCGGCATAACCTTGTAGCGAGTGCTTTGTGTAACAAAAGTAGTCTTCTCCATGTCTTGAGGCCATTTTGATTTGATTGTAACCGGAGAAACCATCCATGAAGGAGAAAACCTTATGCTGAGCGGTATTGTCAACCAGAACATCAATATGAGGAAGTGGAAAATAGTCTTTCGGGCTCGCTTTGTTTAGATCTCTGTAATCCACACACATTCGTACCTTGCTATCCTTCTTAGGCACAGTACCACATTAACCACGGATAGGAAGTATGACTAAGAAAGCGTTGAGCGCATCATAACCACTTTGATTTTCTCGACATTTCGGGACGCATCGTGAACCTTTTGTTTCGGGAAAACCTTCTTTTGTCGGTAATCGGTGTACCACAATGTAAATGTCCAAACCAGGCATGTCTTCGTATGACCAAGAAAAAACCTCAATATAGTCTTGTAGCATCTGAACCAATCTTTCTTTGACACTGTTCTCAAGACCCGCTCCTATCTTGATCTCTTTTACATCTTCATCGATTGCCCAAATTCACAACCTCAACTTGCTCTTCGTGTGGGTGTATAACTCGTTCTTCTTCTTTGTAGCAATCGACAAGTTCTCCGGCACTTCACAATCTTCCTCACCTTCGTCTTGACTTGGTAGATCGGATTATCGAAGTCATATTTAGCAATAGCATAGTTGTTATCAACGAGATTCGGAGTGATTCTGCAGTGTATCACGTGGGTGTGTGTAAGAAACACATAGCTTTTTGAAGGGGTGATAAAGTAAAAGAAAATAAACAATTGAATGCAAAAGTCCAACGATTTTATTGAATGAAAATATGCAAATGACAAATAATAACCCTCACAAACGAGCCATGATGCCCCGGGCAAGGCACTAGGCTTTAGAGTTTATTGTTCAAAACATAGAAAAATACGAAAAGTAAAACAAAAACAAGAGCAGTTAGTCCTGTCTAAAGGAGATTGGTATGACGTCTTCAGTCTTCCAATTGCTGAGTCCATTGTCGGGAGTTGGGAAGATCCAATTGCTGATGTCGAATCCGTTGTCGTCGTCTTCTATAGCATGGATTCCACTCTAGCTGATGCGGAAAGGAAGTTGGCCGGCACGCTCGCGGCGTATCATCTTCTGTCCTTTGATGGTGAAGCCTAAACCAGTCTTGTCAGAGTTGAAAGGAAGATCAGGGAGCTGTCCCCAAATAGTACTACCTCCTTCTTCAATTGCAGCTTGAGCATCCTTCAGCGAGGCCATCCTAGGCTGAACTTTAGCAACTTCAGGAATGACAGGAGAGTCCACAGGCATGAATCTGGGGATTGTTTCGAAAGCTTGACAGGGAGTCTCAAAGAATTCACCCTCCACCTCAAGGTATCAGAATGACTGTAGATGACTGACCATATATTCTTCTTCACCACATACTGTGACAACTTTCCCTTTCATGGGTACTTGATTTACGATGTAAGGTAGAAATATGACCTTTGCCCATGTATCCAGGCGTCCAAGTAGGCAAAAGTAAGTGGACGGATGTCCATGAAAAAGAAAGTGGAATCAAAAGTCGGGAACCGACCTTAAGCTGGCGAGCAGGCTCTCAATCTTGTTTGCTTAGAACCATCAAAAGCTCTCACAATTATATCACTGGGTCTCAGAACCAACCCTTCGATATCAAGTCGATCAAAAGCAGTCTTTGGAAGGATATTTAGAGTAGAACCGGTATCAACCAAAACATGAGACAAGGTAGTGCCCTTGCACTCAACACAGATGTGCAAGGCTTTGTTATGTTTCTTTCCGGCAAGAGTCAAATCAGCCTCAGAGAAGCCTAGACCGTTATTGGCAGCTAGGCTAGCGATACAAACTTCAAACTGGTCAGTGGTAGTGTCTTGTGGTACGTGAGCATTCTTCAAAAACTTCACCAAGGCGTTAGCATGAGCCTCAGAGCACAAGAGCAGAGCAAGCATGGAGATCTTGAACGGAGTTTGTCCCAACTGTTCTACAACATTATAGTCACTCTTCTTGATAATCTTCAGAATTTCCTCCATTTCTTGTTTGGAGGTGTTTTCAGCAACTTCCTTTGGCACTTCTGGTTGAGCAGGATGAGTCACTGGTTCTATCCCTCTAGCTTGGGGAATGGGTTGAATAGCTGGAATGCTGAGTCATGATGTGTCTTTTGGAGGAGATTTCTAGAGAATACTCTTCGGTTCGGTCACCTTCTTGGATCGGTGATGTTGTCAATGTCGGGAATGGTAGCTTCAACGTAAGGTCCTCAATGGTCGGAGGTCTTGCTTGGCGCCATGATAGTAAACATCGACTCCATAATTCCAAGGGATAGCCTTGTCGGAGGAATATGGGCGGTCGGGAGAAGTAATGATGAGAGGTGCCACTCTAGGCACAAGATCAGCAGAGGAAATCCTTATAGTGTTAACATCAGCATAGTCTTCCGGGAAATCGTCACCCCATCCGGTCACCTTAACATCTTCAATAGGAATTTTGTAGCTCTCGGGAACAGTGTACTTCACCATGTAATCATACTTTCCACTTGGCTGTCCCAAGGTTTCCCATGCAGACGGTGCTGTTTCATTCACCTCTTCGATCTTCAGTTTCTTAGACATGTCTTCACATAGACTCTCCATAGGCGGTTTCAAGAATAGTATCTCACGGTTATCCATCATGTACTAAACACGTCTTCTTAACCAAGCACAACCATCAGTGCGGATGGGCTGCGACAATTTCTGGCATCTGGATTGACACCAGCTTGTAGCAAATTCTTCTTAACAGTCATCAGAGGAATGGTCAAGTCATCTATGTTGAAGACATATGTATCATCACCAACAGCATTGGAACTTTTGTCATGGTTGGGCATAAGCGCGTTAATCACATTCGGAGTCTCAACAAGAGGGTCAAACTCAATCTGCTTAGCTTCAATCATGTCTTGAATCTTGTTCTTCAGAGCCCAACAGTTGTCAGTGTCGTGCCCTGGGCTATTTGAGTGGTAAGCACACTTAGCATTAGGACTGTATCTCGGAGAGGAAGTGTTGATATTTTGAGGAGGATCCCTCAAGGTTATTAGCTCTGCTTTCAACATGTGTTGCAAGGCTTACGACAATGGCATGTTAATCTTCGTAAACTGTCTTCGTGGCATGTTCTGACTACGCGCGTTGTCTCGCTGAGGTTGATGTAGGATTGAAGATCACAACTGCCCCCACAGATTGAGCACGGTCGGTCTTGGCTCGGCTGTTCTGACCGTACACAACATTGGCTTCCTTCTTACTATCGAAAGATCTCTTTGCAGCATTTGAAGATGACTCTACATGAATCTTCCCACTCTTGATACCGACTTCAATCGCTCTTTGTCAATATCACTTCGGTGAACCGGTGAAGAGTTTCAATCGGATGATTGAAGAATGGGCTGTCGGTGTTCCATAAACATATCAACCAATTCCCTATTGGACAAGGGTGGTTGAACTACACGCTAGATCTCTCCATTTCTTAGCATACTCTTTGAACTTCTCATCACGACCCATAGACATTCTGTAGTTGCATGCAGTGGGTGTCAATTCAAATTGTGCTCATCTTGTCTATAAAAGCATCTAAGTCACTCCAAGTACGGATACGGTCATTCTCGGTGATAATACCATTCCATGAGTTAGACAAACTCTCTTGAAAATAGTGCATCCCAACTTTCATCATCGGTGTGGGGTTGATCTTCTGAACATAGGACATCAAATGTAGCTTCGGACAACACATGCCATCATACTTGGCAAAAGTGGGAACTTTGAACTTGGGAGGAATCACAACACCAGGAACAAGACTCAAATCATCAAAATTTAGCCCGGACATCTTCAGGTTTTCCACAGCATTCAGACGGTCTTCAAGTTTCTTGTACTTGTCATCTTCATCAGAGTACTGACTATAGTCAGAGCGATCCTCTCTCTCCTTCTCACGCTCACGCGGGTCATCTTCATTACCCTTGACACTCCCCTCGTTCTTGACACTTCCTTCAGAGAGCTCTATCCGGCTAACCCTTTTAGGACCACCTTTGTAGCGTCTGCCCATGTTGAGGAGACCAACAACCTTCTTCTTTCTGTTGATGAGCTTCGTCAGATCCTCTTGGCCTTGGACCAAACTGGTGAAGATCTGCTGAGCATTATTCCCAGAGATCTTTGTGGTGTTCAAGAGCCATTTACTAAAATAAATAGCGAGAGAATGAGAAAGCCAATCTTCAATGTACCTGTGATGCAATGTTATGCTATGATATGCGATGTTTATTGGAATGCAATGCAATGTTTTCAAGGACCTTAGAAATTTAAATTTGTTAAACAAGCAATGAACAAACATTTATTAGTTCTCTTTTTATTCTTTTTCTTTTTAAGTACAAGAGATAGTTCAACACAATAAAAGAAAACATAAAAAAAATCCTAAAGCTCTAAGTCTCCCACGGGCGCTTCCTCGTGGTGCCGAGGTAGGCGTTGATGTTTTGCTCCTCGTGAAGTAGCTTGGTCAACTCTAGCACTTTCTTCTCACTTGCATAGCATTGAGCTTTAAAGGTATCCCTCTCTTCTTTAAGCTGAATCTGAGATCTCTTCAAGTCTTCAAAATCAGTAGGCATGTCAGGATGGAAAACAGTATAGGGTACGTCACCTATAGCAACAGGTTCTATAATTACGGGTAAAATAGGCGTGAATGGCATCATGAGGTTTTGAGCTCGAGCTCTCACCCATTTGAGGTAAGGTTCCCAAGGAATGGAGTTTTGGTGCCCCAAAGTCTTGGTGTCAGTCTTCTTTATCATGCCCCAAGCGTGTATGAACCTTCATCGGTAATTCTGGAGATCGTGATTGTAGTCGAACACAATGTCTTGGAGAAGCATATCATGCGGACCATCTCTTCGAGCAAAACCAAACTGACGTAGAGCTAGAGAAGGGTTGTAAGTGATACCTCCCCTTATACCAAGTAGTGGTACGTTAGAAATTCTCCTGGCGCTCAATGAAGGTGAAATCCTTTTGAGAGAAAAGATTCCAACGGATATCTGAATGAGAGAGTGACATTAGTCTTTGAGACCACTTCAATCTTTGTTCATTCTTCAAAACTGATGGAGGAAGGTGCGAAATAAACCACAGAAAGTAACGGTTATACAACACATGAGAGTTCCTTGTCTTTTGATAATGCAGTGTGGAGAGAATGTAGAATATCTCCAAGTAAAGTAGGCCTGAGTTGTGAGTAAGGAATATCTTGATGGCGTTGACATCTATGAATTGATCCGAGTTAGGGAATAAAACCAAACCATAGATTAGCAAGGCCACAATATCTTCAAATGCATGAAGACTCATCACTTTGAGGAATTCTCGGGCTTTCCTAATCAGGAACTTGGCAAGTAAACCCTTAACTCCGCTTCTAGTTTCCCAATTGGCTTCAATGTCTGAGCGCTTAAGATGTAAGGCTGATGCAATGACTTCGTACCTAGGAACCTTTTCTAAACCTTTGAATGGCATTTGGTCAAGAATAGGTATCCCAAGTAGGTTAGAGAACTCTTCCAAGGTAGGAACCAACTGATAATCTAGGAATGTAAAGCAATGGTGTTTCGGATCGAAGAACTGGAATAGGACATGCATCATATCTTCTTCAAAACCGGAGATAACCAAGTAAAGTAGATAACCATGTCTCTTGATGAACTGGGCATGATCAGGAATTTCTGAAACCAATTCTTTGAGTTGAGAAGGTATACCCATGAAGTTGATTCGGATAGTCTTTCTAGAAGCCATAATTCCCTACAAAATAGAGCAAAGATAAATCCCTAGGTCCTTGAAATGGTTAGAAATGATATGCAATGCGAATGATGTCATGATGTCATGTTTAGCACACACAAACAATTCACACAATGAGCCTAGGTTTAAGGCTTGCGAGAGGTATAGGTGATTACCCCACCAAAAGTTTGAGTTGGTTCATCCTGTCCTATAATAATGTAAGGGTTCTAGGAATCTCATATCATTGATCTTTCTCGTAGGCGTTTATTTCAATACGACTACCAAGTGGTCGACGAAAATATCCCAAAGTCGATCTTAATGAGCGGGCATCAGTATCAACCAACCTTAGTACTGCACCAAATCGGCCATCTCACTACCTTCTAATGGCCAAGATGGGTCAATTAAGGTTCTAAAAGTTTAGTTAGTGCTTGATGACACCACGAAGCCAAATACTATCCTCAACTTGGAAATGAAGAGTATCGGGACATCAAAGTGTCACACTAACGTAGCCATCATGTTGACCGTTTTGATATCGTCTAGCAGTCATGACGATTTATTACTACTTACCTAAAAACCGGATCCGGTGTGTAGGATCCCCACAATTATAATACCAAGCAACCCTTAAAGATAAAGCAAGCAAGTCAAACAAAAAGCAATAAAGGTGATCTAGAAATCCCTAAGGCATTCTCTCTTTAGGGTGTTTCCCAGTGATGCTTGATTCTATAAAGCGGTGAACTGACTTTGTAGGTTTTATATCGCAAATGTGCGGATAGCAAGAGTCGCCACCGACTTTTCTTTTATCAATTAAGGGAAGGTAAAAATCAGAAAAGACCTTCGTTAGATTACGAGTAAGGAGAAGGTTATGAAAAGGAAGGTATTAGCACCCTTTCCATCCGTAGTTATCTGACTCTTAGTTGCTCTTAGATCACTTTAAAATTGTGCTTTCTGTGTGTTTGAAAATTTTTTTGAAAAGGTATTTCGCTTTGACTTTGTAATGATTAATGTAGGAATGTATACAAAGTGTTCGGAAATGTTTCGTTTTGAAAAGATTTTGAACTTTGACAAAAAGTGTGAGGTGTGAAAAGTATTTTGATAGAGCAAGCAACTAAAAGTCTTATTACCTACTCAGAATTGGTCGTTTTTGTGTTAGTTTATGTTCCTTTAGAATAGTGCTATCCATACCATTAGTTGATAGGTAACCCTATTTGTTGGATGTAAGCGGGACATTTGAAGGGACACCGGATGGTCGTAGAAAGCAACTTGTAGGAAGTATCCTAGCACATTCGAAGGGACTATCATCATTTTCGTAGGCGACAGTCGAGGGTCAAGATCATGTAATCGTAGGCGACAACCTGGGTCTATGATCTTTGTATCGAAGGGACTATGATGATTTGTTTTGAAGGCAACGGTGCTAGAACACCTCTACGTTCGAGGGACTTGACCATTTGAATTTGTAAAGGCAACGAGAGAAATTACCTAAGGGGTGCATGTGTGAAAAGTGTGTTGATTTGAGATATGTTATCTTAGAAGTTAGAAGTGATCTCGTTCGTTTTAATCTTGCCATACACGCCTAATTACTAGCGGTTTATAGGGTGCGGAAATTAAATTACGGAAAGTAGAATCGGAAAGATAAATCTACGCTATTACATGGCTTTGGGAGGATACATAATTTAAAAGCGGAAAATAAAGTCCTAATTAAACTATTACATCACATAGGCAATTACAAAATATGAAAAGAAAGCGATAAAGGAAACCGTCCGAAACGGAATAACCTGTGAACAAATGGAAAATCGGGAAATACGAGAAAATCGAATAAGAGAAAAATGTCAGTAAAAATAATAATTTTTGAATGAGAAAAAGTTTTCATGCTGGAAATAACATTAATATGCTAAAATAAATTTTTGGGATTTTTTGGAGTTAATTTAATAATTAAAAATCAATTAAAAGTGATTTAAATGCAAAAATTGAAATTAAATTAAATATGCATGCAAAAATAATATTTTTAATTTTATAAATTAAATAAACATTTTCTGAAAATAATGCAAAAAAAAAATTTTTGGTATTTTTAATGCATGATAAAAAATATTTAAAGTTAAATTAAAATGAATGAAAATATTAAAAGAAATAGAAAATAGAAAATAAGAAAAATATGAAAGTTTGTAAAAAGAAAAAGGAAAACCGGTCCTGGCAGGGGTTGAACTCATGACCCTTGAGAGCATCTTCTCAAAACAAAGCCTTAACCGCTGCGCCACTTGACACTTGGTGTTTAAAACATTGAAATCAATTGAATATAAGTGGTAGCGTGTCATGGATATGTTTGAAACACGATCGACCCATGGACCATTGACTTATGAATGGACGAATCAGAACCTTCCCTCGCATACATAATCCTCTCGCGGTCTTCGCTGGTCGTGTCGAACTAGGGCTCACGTCATCTTCGGCTATCTGAAATCAAAACTGGAAAAATACATGAAATAAAGAGTTCTAAGGTACCCTACCCCCCTAAATCGAGCATTCCGGATTCAATGGTGGTATTAGTTTCGATTGAAAATGCCTCTAACTACGATTCGAGCTCAAGCAGTTCAAGAACCCTAAACATGGCATCACTATTTTGGCGTTCAAGCTTGCTTTGCTGAGATCATATATAATGAACCTCATGAACACATTAAAACCATTAGAATCAATTAAAATACAGATGAATAAAATGCAAAATCAAGAAAAATTGAATATGTATGAATGTATATGGCGGTTAATTGTTTTGATCATTGCTAATGATGTATACTTACTCAATCTTACCCCGGACACAATGGAATGGTTTGAGAGCTTGAAAAAATCAAAATTGAATTTTGACAACTTTGAAAGTTTGGCAAAATAAGGTTTGTGTTTTTAGCTAGGGTTTCGTGTCCTTTGTTGTGTGTAATGCAAGGTATTTATAAGTGATTTGGGATGGCAAAGAGAAGAAAAAAGATTGGATCATGAATGTGCCATAAATATTTTCAAATAAAATCAAATTTTGGAAAATTTGATTTTCTCTTTAATATGAAACTAGCACAATTTGGCGTGTTCCATGGGCTATCTTGGACCTCAAGTTTGATATAAATTCACTCCTTTTGGAAAATATCTTATTTTCATATTTTATATAATTTAATTTTGAATTAAATGGTTTTAAATTCAAAATAAATCAATAAAATAGAAAATTGCCATAACCAAACATCAATGGGTCTAAATAATATCATGAACAAGTTTGGATCATAAAATTATAGGCCCATTTGGAAAAAATTGCATTTTGACCAATATCTCCTTTTGTGCAATTGTTCAAAAATGCCCAACTTGTGAATGGTGTAACTTGCTCAATTTTTCACGTTTTTGAGTGTTCTTGGACGTTTTGGAAAGCTCTAAGAGTCCTCTAACCAACCTCTTTGGTTTCATCTCAATTGGAGTTTCCATGCTCAATATATCTTCAAAACAAAACGTTGACTTTTTGTTGACTTTGAAAAGGACCTGTAATGTTTTGATCCATACCTTCCAAATGAAGCATCTTTTGAACATTCGTGTGAGACATGAAGTTGTAGAGAATTGAATTTCCTTCAAAACAAGAGGTGGTGGAAAAATTTCTGAGAAAGTATGAAGAAGTTATGCTCAGTCAAAGTTTGGTGACTTTTCCTCAAGAAACCCTAATTTAGAAAGTTTGACTTTTGAGCATATCTTGAGTTTTCTTGATGAATCATGATCAACCCTTGATCAAATGATGAATGTAACTTCAAAATGAGGATGTGGACCAAAAATCGGGAAGTTTATTATATGTTGACCATAATTGACTTTTTGTCAATCAAGTGATTTTCAACCATCAGCAATTATGAGGAACTTGACTTGAGGCTTGAAACTTGTCATGGAGAATCTTTGAAGCATATGAGGAGGCATGATGAACATTGGAGGTGTTGGAATTCCATCTTGATCGAGAACACAAACCCTAGTTTGGGTTGATTGTCTAGGAGAGGTTTGTCTGATCGACCCTTGAGGAATCCTTGAGCATGGGTGTATGGAATGTCTTGAGAAGATGGAGGGCAAATTTTGGGGTATGACACACCTTAGCGTAATTCCCTCTTGTTGCCTTTACAAATACAAATGGTCAAGTCCTCGAGCGTAGAGGTATTCTAGCACCGTTGCTTTAAAACAAATCATCATATTCCCTTGATACAAAGATCATAGACCCACGATGTAAGCCTCGAATACATGATCTTGACCCTCGATTGTAAGCCTCGAAAAATGATGATAGTCCTTGAATGTGCTAGGATACTTCCTACAAGTTGCCTTCTATGACCATCGATGTCCCTTGAATGTCCCACATCCAACGAATAGGGTTACTACCAGTAATGGTATGGATAGCACTATTCTAAAGGCAATAAAACAACCACAGCGACCATTACGAGTTGGTAATAAGACATTTAGTTGCTTGCTCAAATAAAATACTTTTCACACCACACAACTTTTGTCAAAGTTCAAACTCTTTTCAAAATGAAACATTTCGAACACTTTGTATACATTCCTACATGAATCATTACAAAGTCAAAGCGTATTCCTTTTTCAAAACATTCTTGTCAAACACACGAAATCACAATTTTAAAGTGATCTAAGAGCAACTAAGAGCGTGAGATAACTACGGATGGAAAGGGTGCTAATACCTTCCTTTTCATAACCTTCTCCATTACTGAGAATCTAACGAAGGTCTTTTACGTACTTTTTACCTTCCCTTAATTGGATAAAAGAAAAGTGGGTGGCGACTTGCTATGCTATCCGCATTTGTATACAAAAATCTCAATGTCGGTTCACGTATTACCTGACCCATGGATAAATAACAGCAAGAAACGTTGAGCTGGCTTCATAACCGGCTTTGATTTTCGGACATCTCGGGGCGCATGAGACATACACTTCCACAGGAAAACCCTCTTTCGTCGATGCTTAGGTGTACCACAATGTCAATGTCTAGACACAACCAGCGAAAACCTCGATATAGTCTCTAGCATGCTGAACTAATCTCTCTTTGACCTTATTCTCAAGACCGCTCTTATCTTGATCTCTTTTACATCTTCATCGGTACCCAATTCACAACCTCAACTAACTCTTACGTGGGTGTATAACTCGATTTTCTTGTTGTAGCGATCGACAAGTTCTCTGGCACTTCAATCTTCCTCACCTTCGTCTTGGCTTGGTAGATCGGATTATCAAAGTCATATTTAGCAACCACCATAGTTATCAGCGAGATTCGGAGTGATTGATGTATCATGTGGGTGTGTGTAAGAACACATAGCTTTTGAAGGGGTGATAAAGTAAAAAGAGAACAAACATTTAAATGCAAAGTCCGATTTTATTGAATGAAAATATGCAAATGACGATAGTAACCCTCACGCAACCGCCATGCCGGGCAAAACACTAGGCTTTAAAGTTTATTATTCAAAGCATAAGCGGCAAAAACAAAGCAATTAATCATGTCTAAAGGAGATTGGTATGGCGTTTCGGTCTTCAATTCTTGAGTCCGTTTAAGGAGTTAGGAAGATCCACTTCGAATAGTCGTCGTTGTATTCTATAGCATGAACTCCATCTTTCTTGATATGGAAGGGAAGTTTGCACGTTCGCGTATCATCTTCGACCTTGGATGGTGAAGCCTAAACTAGTACGATCATTCTTGAGAGGAAGATCCCCAAATAGTATTACCTCTCTCCTTGACTTGAGCATATTTCATGAGAGCCATCCTAAGCGGAACTTGTGTAACCGAATGTGAGAGTCAGCATGACTCTCACTCTTACCCACTTGCCATTTCAAAATTCACCTTCCATCTTACCATATATTCCTACCACCATATCTTGTAACAACCTTCCCGCCACTAGGCCACCCTTGACGTAGAATAGCGTAACATACGCCCATGTCATCCGCCGCAAGTGGTGGACGGAATGTCCATGACAAAGAAGGTCAAGTCAAACCACACTTTAAAATGAAACTCTCCATGCTTATTTAGCTTCTCACAATTATGTCACTTCAAGACCAATCCTTCAACATCAAGTCGGTCCGGTCTTGAAGGATATTTAGGCGAGCCGTATCCACTAAAACATGAGACAATGTGGCCATGCATTCAGAGAGATGTGCAAGGCTTTGTTGTGTTTCTTCTACGAATCGGCATTAGAAGCCTAGGCTGTTGTTGCGGCCGAGCTAGCATCTAACTTCAAGTCGGTCGGTAGTGTCTTGCTGCGTGAGCATTCTTGAAACTTCACTAAGGCTTTAGCATGATCCTTAGAAACAAAACGAGCGAAGCATACATGGAGATCTTGAACGGAGTTTTCCCCATTGTTTCACAACATTGTAGTCACTCTTCTTAATGATCTTGAATTTCCTCCATCTCGTTTGGAGGTATCTTGACAACTTCCTTTGGTACTTTTATGCAGCGGGATGAGTTCTTGGTTCTTTCCCTCAGTTTGAGGACTGGTTCAATAAATTGGAATCAGTTGGAGTCGCTGATGTATTTTGGAGGAGAGATCTCGGAAAAACACTCTTCCGGTTCTGGTCACCTTACTTGATCCGATGATGTTGTCATGTCGAGAATGGTATCTTCAATTGTAAGATCCTCAAAGTCATAGGGTCTTGCTTGGCCATGATAGTAAACCTTAGCTCCATAGTTCCACGGTATAGCTTTGTCAGAGGAGTATGGAACTTGTCTGGGAGAAGTAATGATGAGAGGTGCCACTCTAGGCACAAGATTAGCAGAGGAAATCCTTATTGTGTTAACATCAGCATAGTCTTTTGAGAAATCGTCTCCCCATCCGGTCGCTTTAACATCTCCAATAGGAATCTTGTAGCTCTCGGGAACAATATACTTCACCATGTAATCAAACTTTCCACTTGGTTGCCCAAAGGTATCCCATACTTCTGGTACAGCTTCGCTCACATCTTCGATTTTCAGATTCTTAGACAAGTCTTCACATAGATTCTCCACAGGTGATGGCTTCGGAAATAGCACTTTGCGGTTATCCATCATGCACTGAATACGTCTTCTCAAGCAAGCACAACCGTCAGGCGCAGATGGGCACCAACGAAAATCTTCTGGGCATCCTGGATTGACACCGGCTTGCAACAAATTCTTCTTAACAGTCATCAGAGGAATGAAGTCATCAATATTTGAAAACAGAGGTCTTGTCAATAGCATTGAAATTTTGTCATGGTTAGGCATGGGCGCATTGATCACATTCGAAGTCTCAGCAGGAGGATCAAACTCAATCTCTTTAGCTTGATCATGTCTTGAATCTTGTTCTTGAGGCCAACAATCATCGATGTTATGTCCCAATTGTTAGAGTGGTAAGTACACTTAGCATTAGGATTGTATCTTGGAGAAGTGTTTATGTTTGAGGAGGATCCTAAAGTGTCGATTCTGCTTCAACATGTGTTGCAAGGCTTGCGACAATGGCATGTTGATCTTCGTGAGCTGTCTTCGTGGTGCGTTTTAGTTCTGGCGTTGTCTCGTTGAAGTTGTCTTGATGTAGGATTGGAATCTGGCCTTACAGTTGAGCATGGTCGGTCTTGGCTCGGATTTTCGACCGTCTGAGCATTGGCTTCTTTCTTACCACCAAAAGATCTCTTCGCAGCATTTGAGGATGACTCTACATGAATCTTTCCGCTCTTGATACCAGCTTCGATACGCTCTCCTGTCAATATCAGCTCGATGAATTCGGCTGAAGAGTTTCCAATCAGATGATTGAAGAATGGGCTTGTCAATGTTCCCATAAACATATCAACCAAATCCCTATTGGACAATGGTGGTTGAACTCTTCCTGCTAGATCTCTCCATTTCTGAGCATACTCTTTGAACTTCTCATCACGACCCATAGACATGCTCTATAGTTGCATGCAAGTGGGTGCTAATTCAGCATAGTACTCATATCCGCTAAGTCACACAAAATCGGATATGGTCACTCTCTAGATGATAATACCACTCCAATTGAGTTGCGGACAAACTCTCTTGGAAATAGTGCATCCACAACTTTCTGTCATCAGTGTAGGGGTTGATATTCTGAACATAGGACTTCAAATACAGCTTCGGACAAGAAATACCATCATACTTGGGAAAAGTAGGAACCTTGAACTTGGGAGGAATCACCACACCAGGGACAAGACTTAGATCATCAAAATTCAGCCTTGACATCTTCAAATTTTCCACTGACATTCAACGATCAAGTTGCTTGTATTTGTCGTCCTCGTAGAATCTTGATCATTCTCATAATCTTCTTCCTTCTTCTCGGGCTCACGGTCATCTTCGTTGCCTTGACACTTCCCTCGGTTTTGACACTTCCTACGAGAACTCTATCTGGCTGACCACCTTAGGACCCCCTTTGTGACGTCTTCCCATGTTGAGAACGCCAATGACCTTCTTCTTTTTGTTGATGAGCTTCTTCATATCTTCTTGGCCTTGGACCAAGCTGGTGAACATCTCCTGGAATTGAGCATTCTGAGCCTGGATATCTTTGACGGATCTGTTCAAGAGCCATTTACCTTTCAGTAAATAGCGAAAATGAGAAAACCAATCTTGATGTACATTATGAACTGTTATGCCATGATATGCGATGTTTATGCGAATGCAATGCAATGTTTTCAAGGACCTTAGGAGTTTAAATTTGTTAAACAAGCATGAACAAACATTTATTAGTTCTTATTTTATTCTCTCTTTTTATAAGTACAAAAGATAGTTAGAAAAATAAAGAACAACAATCCTAAAGCTCTAAGTCTCCATGGCGCTTCCTCTTGGTGCCAGGTAGGCGTTGATATTGCTCCTCGTGAAGTAGCTTGGTCGACTCTAGTACCTTCTTCTAAACTTCACATGCCAGGCTTGAATGTATCCTTTCTTCTTTAAAATTGAATCCAAGATCTCTTAGTCTTCAAAATTAGTAGGCATGTCGGGATGGAGAAGCAGTATAAGATACGTCACCTATATGCAGGTTCCATAATTCTGGTAACATGCGGTGTAAGCGACATCGAGGGTTTGAGCTTGAGCTACGCACCATTGAGGAAAGGTTCCCAAGGAATGGGTTGTTTCCCCAAAGTCTTGGTATCGTCTTCTACCATGCCCCAGCGTGTATGACCCTTCGCCGGTAATTTTAGAGATCGTGGTTGTAGTCGAACCTGATATCTTAGAAGCATATCATGAGGACCATCTCTTGAGAAACATCTGACTGATGGAAGCTAGAAAGGGTTGTAAGTAATACCTCCCTTATACCGTAGTGGTACATTAGAATTCTCCTAGCCTTTCGATGATGAATGTAAGTCCTTTTGAGTAAAAAGACACCAGCGGATATCTGAATGAGAGAAGTGACATTAGTCTTTGAGACCACTGATCTTTGCTCGTTCTTAAGCGGTGGAGGAAGGTGCGAAATAATAAACCACACAGAGAAATAACGGTATACAACACATGAGAGTTACTTGTCTCTTGATAAATACGAGTGTGGAAGGTAGAATATCTCTCAAGTAAGTAGCCTTTGGATTGCTAGTAAGGAATAACTTGATGGCGTTGACATCTATGAATTGATCGAGTTAGGAAATAGAACAAACCATAGATTAGCAAAGGCCATCTTCAAATGCATGAAAACTCATAGCTTTGAGGAATTCTTGGGCTTTCTTTAATGTTTGGCGCTTTAGATGTAGTCTTGATGTGATGTCTTCGTACCTAGGAACCTTTTCTAAACGGTGAATGGCATTTGGTCAAGAATAGGTATCCCAGTAGCTTAGAGAACTCTTCGAGTAGGAACCAATGATAATCTAGGAATGTAAAGTAATGGTGTTTCGGATCAAAGAACTAGGAATAGGACATGCATCATATCTTCTTCATAAGGAGATAACCAAGTCAAGTAGATAACCATATTTGATGGTGAGCATGATCGGGAATCTACGAAACCAATTCTTTGGTGAGAAGGTATAGCCATGAAGTTGATTCGGATAGTCTTTCTAGCAGCCATAATCCCTACAAAACAAAGCAAAGATAAATCCCTAGGTCCTTGAAATAGTTAGAAATGATATGCAATGCGATGATGTCATGATGTCATGTTTAGACCACAAACAATTCTGATAGCCCTAGGTTTAAGGCCTTAAGGTATGGGTGATTACCTACCAAAGTTTGAGTTAGTTCATCCTGTCCTATAATAGTATCGGGTTCTAGGAATCTCATATCATTGATCTTTCGTAGGCGTTTATTTCAATCGACTACCAAGTAGTCGACCGAAAATATCCCAAAATCGATCTTAATGGCGTGCATCAGTATCCAACCTCGGTCTACAATGTACGTCTCACTACCTTAATGGCCAAGATGGGTCAATTAAGTTCTAAAAGTTGAGTTAGTCTTGATGACACCACGGAGAAGCCAAATACTATCCTCAACTTGGAAATGAAAATATCGGGCGTCAAAGTGTCACACTAACGTAGCCATCATGTTGTGGTTCGGTATCGCTAGCAGTCATGACGATCTACTACTTACCTAAAAACACGGATCGGTTGTAGGGTCCCAAGCATATAATACCAAGCAACCCTTAAAAGATAAAGCAAGCAAATCAAGCAGAAAGCGATAAAAGTGATCTAGCAATCCTAAGGTACTCTCTTTAAGGTGTCTCCCATGAGTCTTGATTACATGTCAGTGAGCTGACTTTGAGATTTTGTTTTGCTTATTATAGCAAATACGGATAGCAAAATGCGCCACCGACTTTTCTTTTATCCAATTAAGGAAGGTGAAAAGAAACGAGGAAAACGACCGTTAGATTGAAGTAAGGAGAAAGGTTATGAAAAGGAAGGTATTACACCCGCTTTCCATCGTGAATTATCTCTGAGCTCTTAGTTGCTCTTAGATCATTTAAAAAGTGTTTTGTGTGTGTTTGATAAAAATGTTTTGAAGAGGCATTTGCTTTGACTTTGTAATGATTCATGTAGGAATGTATACAAAGTGTTAAAATGTTTTGTTTTTGAAAAAGTTTGAACTTTGACAAAAAAGTGTAGTGTGAAAAGTATTTTATTTGAGCAAGCAACTAAAAGTCTTATTACCTACTCGAGAAATGGTCATTTTCATGTTATTTCGTTCCTTTAGAATAGTGTTATCCATACCATTGGTTGGTAGGTAAACTATTAGTTGGATATAGAAGGACATTCGAAGGACATCGGATGGTCATAGAAGGCAACTTGTAGGATGTATCCTAGCACATTGAAGGACGATCATCACTTTTCGTGAAACAACAATCGAGGGCGAGATCATATATAAGCGACATTTTGGGTCTATGATCTTTATATCGAAGGACTATGATGATATGTTTGTACAACGATGCTAGGATACCTCGTTAGAGGACTTGACCATTTAATTGAAAACAGAGAGAGAATACTCTAAGTCGTATGTGAAAAAAAGTGTGTTGAATTGGATACATTATCTTGCAATTAGTAGTGATCTCGTTCGTTCTTATCTTGCCATTACGCCTAATTACTAGCGTTTATAGATGCGGAAAATAAGTGCGGAAATTAAAGTCGGAAAAAGTAAAGTCTACACTATTACATGGCTTTGGGGCGTTACATAATAGGAGTGGAAAGTAAAATTCTAATTAAACTATTACATCCATGGCGATTACAAAATATTGAAAAGAAAAGCGAAAAATGCGTCAAAGAAACATTACAACTTTGTAAGTAGATACATAATCGGAAAATACGAGAAAATTGCATAAGAAAATGTTAGTAAAAAATATGATTTTTAAATGAGGAAAAGTTTTCAAGTTAGTCATGAAAATAAGATGATAAATAATTTTTTGGTAATTTTTGATCGATTTTGATAATTAAAAGCAATTAAAAGTCAATTTAATGGTTAATTAACAATTAATTAAAAAATATACATGCAAAAATATTAATTTTAATGTCAAAAATTAAATAAACATTTTTAAGTTAAAATGCAATAGGAAAATTTTTTGGTGATTTTTAAATGCATGAAAAATATTTGAAGATTAATTAAAGTAAATGAAAATATTAAGAAAAATAGAAAAAGGAAAGTTAGTTTACAAAACTAGTAAAAAAGTGACCACGCCCGGATCGAACTATACCTTCTGAGGAAATCAAACATACGTTGCCATCGAGCGGGCGTCTTGGTGTTGGAATTTGCAAATTAATGTTTATAAGCATTACAGCGTGTCGATTTTTGATATTAAACCACAGTCGAAGTGGGCCTGGTTATAACAATGAAAGCGAATCAAAACCGCCGTTGTACCATGCGTACCTCATGGGTCTCGAACAAGTCAGCGGCCTTAAGACCCCAACTCGATCGTCTTCTCCGACACCCAAAATCTCAACACCGCAAAAATCGTAAAATAAAAAGCAAGAGGATTACCCCCTAAATCGAGGGCTTGCGAACGATGGTGGTGTCCGTTTGCCACGAAAGTCCACTATGTCGGCCGGTTCGAATCAAAGCGATTCCAAAAACCTAACAATGACAAAAGCAGCATTTTAGGCGTTCAAGCTTCGAAGCGATGCCCGAGATCCTTCCTATGGCATCTCATGAACACGTTAGAATGATTAGTTTGATTAAAACAAGCGGATATTAAAAATTAGATTTCAAGAAAAATATGAATATGTATGTTCATATATGCCTCGATTAGCATGATTGACCATGGTTTTGTGATGTGTGCCTCGAACACCTCGAGAACACAATGGGATGCTTGAGAGTGGCTGGAAGTGGCGGAGGATCAAATTCGATTTTGCCAACTTTGTGAAATTTTGGAATTTAAGGGTTGCTTGAAGAGCTAGGGTTTAGTCCTTGGTCTTTGTGAATGCATTGGGTATTTATAGAGTGAGTTTGAAGCAAAAGAACGAAAAAGATATGCTATTGAATGCAAAATATTTTCTCTTTCAAATTTTATCAAATCTTTTCAAAATTTGATTTTCCTTGCATGAGCTATGCAATTTGGCATGTTTTGTGGGCTTCCTTGGTCCTCGAAGCTTGATAAAATCAACCAACTTAAATTATACCTTGTTTTCATATTTTATTTAATTTAAATTTGAATTAAATGCTTTTAAATTCAAAATAAATCAAAAATAGAAAGAGAATTAAGTGGCAAGCATCAAGAGGTCACAAATAATATTATGATCAAGTTTGGATCATAAAATTATAGGCCCGATTGGAAAAAAATTGGATTTTGTCAAATATTTTCCTTTGTGCAATTCTTCAAAATGCCCAACTTATGCAAGGTGTAGTTTGCTCAATTTTAATATTTTTGAGTGTTCTTGGACTTTTTAGAAAGCTCTATATGTCCTCTAAACAACCTCTTTGGTTTCATCTCAATTGGAGTTTCCATGCTCAATAACACTTCTTTACAAAAATTGACTTTTGTTGACTTTGAAAAGGACACGTAATGTTTTGATCCATATCTTCCAAATGAAGCATTTTCGACTTTCCTTGTGAGATATGAAGTTGTAGAATTTAATTTCCTTCAAAATGAGCTTTGGTGGGAAAATTTACGATAAAGTATGAAAGTTATGCTCGATCAAAGTTTAGTTGACTTTCCTTAAAAAACCTAATTTGGAAAGTTTGACTTTTGATCAAATCTTGAGTTTTCTTGATGAATCATGATCAACCCTTGATCAAATGATGAATGTCACTTCAAAATATGGATGTTGACCAAAATCATGAAGTTTGGCTGTATGTTGACCACAATTGACTTTTTGTCCGTCTGTTGATTTTCGACCATCGGCGATTATGCGAAATTTGACTTTTAAGGCTTGAAACTTGACATGGAATTCTTTGAAGCATATGAGGAGCATGATGACCACAGGAGATGTTGGGAACCACGTTGATCTGAGGATTGCCAACCCTAGTTTGGGTTGATTGTTTAGAAGAGGTTTGTCTGATCGACCTTGTGAAATCCTTGAGTATGGATGAAAAATGTCTTGAGAAGTAGGAGGAAAATTTTGGGGTATGACACATTACCATAATATTATTGTAAAAGATAAGCTTCTTTAGGGTTTTTAGGCTCAATTTGAATGCGGCAAATAGTAACAAAATTACTTATCTTAGACCATGTAATTATTCCTTTTGATATGTCTCGAAATTTGTCAATGGGATAATCATTGGCTTCTTTCCAAATCCACAGAGGATCTATTCATTGTTGGTTGAGTGTCTTCTTCTTCTTTGCTGAACCCCAGTCTATCCATCTTTCTCGATTATGGAGCTCATTACTCTTTTATCTTGATCATTGAGTATCCTTTACGAAGAACACTGCACCGTTAAAAATACCGCTTCGGAAGCCATTTTGGACAGATTCATCAAAGAAACATGCACAATTCTTCTACAATTTATAACCTTTTATTAAATACCATATATGCTTTGTTAGATTGAGTATAAAGAAAGATACCTTCATAATGAATCAAATTTACAAGATTTTCTTTGCCATTATTTAATCTGAACCATTTAGCGAAGATGGAGATGAGAAATATTGGGTTCTACCTTTCAAAAGTTTATCACGATTGTTTGTTGAGCATAGGGCGTATCAAGATCCTATTGCTTTATAGCAAAATATTAATAGCATCGAAAATTATTTTTGAAGGCCACTCATTGATCATAGTTCTCAAGTTCTTCTAGAACAGATTTTTTAACTACTCTCCATTTTGTTGAGGTGTTACAAAGGCAGAAAGAGATTATGATCAATGCCATTTCTTTCTAATTCATCAAAGGTGATTTTCAAATTCACCTCCATGGTAAAACTTGGATAGTAACAATTTTGTATTCAACTTTTTGAGATAATTTGGCAAATTTTTCAAAAGCATAGAAAGTCTCACTTTTATTTGCTAAGAATATGTCAACAATCTAGAGTAGTCATCAGCTATGAAGCCATAATAATTTCCACCTAAACTTTTAATTCTAGATGGTCCAAATAAGTCCATATGGAGGAGTTCAAGTGGTTTCGTTGTAGAGTTTCATACCCCTAAATTTGTCCTCCATCTTCTCGAGACATTTCATACATCCGTACAAAGTTCTTGAGGGTTGGAACAAACCTCTCTGACAATCGGCCAAACTAGGGTTTGGCAATTCTCAGATCCATATGGACTTCATCTCAATGGTCTTCATGCCTCCTCATAGGCTTCAAAGATTCTCCATAGAGTTTGAGCCTCACAGTCAAGTTTCCTCGAACCGATTGCTCGGATGGTTGAAAATCGTTGTATTGGACAAAAAGTCAATTGTCAACACAATCAAAACTTCATGATTTTGGTCAACATCCTCATTTTGAAGTTACATTCATCATTTGATCAAGGGTTGATCATGATTCATCAAGAAAACTCAAGATTTGCTCAAAGTCAAACTTTCTAAATTAGGGTTTCTAGGAAAATCAACAAAATTTATTTGGGCATAACTTCTTACTTTCTCGGCAATTTTTCCACCTCTCTTGTTTTGGAATTCAATTCTCCAACTTCATGTCTCACAAGAATGTTCAAAAATGCTTCATTTGGAAGGTATGGATCGAACATTCAGGTCCTTTTCAAAGTCAACAAAAGTCAACATTTGTTTTGAAGATATATTGAGCATGGAAACTCCAATTGAGATGAAACCAAAGAGGTTGGTTATAGGACTCTTAAATTTCTAAAAGTCCAAGAACACCAAAAATGTGGAAAATTGAGCAAGATACACTATTTAGAAGTTAAACCATTTTGGGCGATTGCACAAAGGAGATATTGGTCAAAATGCAAAATTTTCCAAATGGGCCTATAA